>PVKB01000473.1:0-192019 GCA_004027205.1 Ctenodactylus gundi | reverse complement strand
ATCAAGAACACGTCGCACGGTGAGCATACGGGACCCAGGACGGGAACAGTTCTAAGAGGCAGAACAACGCTTGCTTTCCTGCTTAATTAATTAATTGATCGGTTTATTATGGTTTGATTTGAGAATTGGATTGACTGATTGTTGTGTGAATAAAGAATATCTCCAAGGTAAATCCATCTGCCTCTGTCCCGTCTGTCTCCTCTTACGGAGTGCTCGCGACACTATTATAATGGCAGTTACTAAGGACTGAAAATCAATAACTTCAAGAAGCCATTCAAAGACACATTGTTTCACTCCAAGGACACAAAATAAACATACACTAGTCATAACCTATGAAATTCCAAATTTAATTTTTGACACTGAATAACACCAGTGCCCACTGCATCAAAAATTGAGTCTTGTTCCCAATAGCAAATACTCCACACTGATAAGATGGTCAAGAAATATTTGTTCATTTGAATTTTGAAAGATATTTCTCTTTGTATGAAATTATATAATCTCTATAGTATGAGCAGATCTGTGTAATTTAGCATTTTTTGTTAGGCCCAGTGAAAGAAGACTCTTTTGAGGAGCCTAAATTGACCTCAAAGAACTTAGGAAAGCAATTACTGAATTGCAAAGCAAAAATCAGTGAATAAAGTCAGTCAGCCTGAGACTAATGAGATGCTCTAATGGATCTTTTCAATGGAGTATTATGACTTAAATGTGTCTCCCAGAAAACATATGACAGAAACTTAATTCCTCAAAAGAAGTTTTGGGAGTGGGGCCAGTAGAGAGGTACATAGGTCATCAGGGGCCTCATCCTCATGAGGGCGTTCCTGCTCATTCTAAAAGGACTTGAGGTTGTGACTTCACTCACTTGCCTCTCTTTGTTCTAAGTCCTTTGTTAGATGATGGGCCCCAATCTCAGACTTCCCAGCCTGCAGAATAGTGAGAAATACACATTTTTTTTCAAAATATAGGTTTCACAGTCTATGCTATAACCCAAAGTGAACTAAAATATAGGAGTGTCTTCCAAAAATTAAAAGTAGAACTCCTATCTAGAAATTCCTTTTCTGGATATACATCTAAAAGAAATTTTAAAAATCCCTATCTCAAAAAGATGCTGGACTTCCATGTTTACGGAAGCATTATTCACAATAATCAAGGTAGGGAGACTAGTTCTGTGACTGTATGAATAAATGAAATTTTATAAAAATATGAAAATGTGACGTGTGAATGTAAAGAAATACTCATCTCTGAAAAACAAAAAATTTCGGCCATTTGCAGCAACACAGACAAAACTCAAGGACACTGTGTTAAGTGAAAAATGCCCGGAATAAAGCACAAACACCACAGGAGCTCACATTAATGTGGAATATAAACACCATTAAATATGCAGAAACAAAGAGCAGAGGAATGGTTTCCAGTAGTTACTGGGGGAAGGAGGACAAGAGTGGGAAAACATGTGAAAGAGTACAAACTTGCAATACTGTGATGAATAAGCCCTAGAGACCTGTTGTACACCACAGTGTGTGTAACTGCAAATGTGAAATTTATAAGAGATATCTGAATATACATACCAAGCAAGCACACAGAAAGGAAACGTGTGAAGTGAAAGATTTTTCAAATAACTTGATTTGGATAATCATTTCACAATATATACATATATCAAAACATACCATTGTGTACCTTAAGTATACATAATCTATGTCAGTTATACCACAAGAACGCCGAACCAAAATTTCTACCAATACATTATGTGCTCCTTGACCAAAACACTCTATCAGCTGCTTCCTCAGCTGGTGTGTTTACTCTGAGCTTCTCAGACTGTAATTTCCTAAGTTCAACATTGTTTTAAAATTTAAAGATGACTATTTTTCAGTATGGCCTCTCAATGTTAGTCTACTTTATAATCTAGCACTCATCTTTTCCCATCTACAAGGCAAATTTATCTCTCTGCATCAGCACAGAACCTACAATTCAGTCAATACTAAAGCCATGTTTAAAGTCAATGAAAATGAAATCCTGGGCTGAACTGCTTGGGTTTGCCTTCTTCTATTAATTCCCACTTGCACTATACAACAGATAATTTGACTTAGATTATTTGCAGCTGAAAGAAGTGTTTGTTGGAAAGAAAATCAAAAAAGGTGGCCAGGAGACTGAGGAGACTTAAAACAGGCTTTGATATATGAAATGGGGAAATCTCAGTGGAGACATCATCGATATTGGATGGACAAGTGTCCCTGAAAGAAAGAGGTAGGAACACTAAAAACACAAACATGTTCAGGATCAGCACAGATGTACTATCCCACAGAAAAGGGAATGAATCCTTTCTCAAAAGAGAAGTGTAAGATTCAACTGCAATTTTCACAAGCATGTATCTCAAGACCTATTCAATCTGAATTTCTGGTAGGGTTGCCTGGTGTACAATATATTGAAACAAATCCCCACCTAATTTCCTATATAAACGCTGAACTGTAAAAAAAAAAAAAAAATCATGATACCAGAGACTTAAACATCTTCCACAAGAACAGAATAGGTAGGGTTGTGGAGAGGTAAGTTAACATACTAACATACCAATTACCATGGAGGAAACCATGCGCAGACCTTTAAAAATCCTTTAGAAAATGACATTTGAAGACTAACATACTATTTCCTAACTATATCTCCCTTCTATGTGGATAAGAAATGTTATTTCTCTGAATGAGCACTAGACTACTTATTTGGCTAACATTTAAAGGCTACGTTTAAAAATTTATCTTTAAATTCTAGGATATACTTGAGTTCAGGAAAATCACCATCTAAGAAAATAAAGGTAAACTGAGGCCAGTTAAGGAAGCAGCAGGATGACAGCCGGGCCTTCACTTGTGAAAGGCAGGAGGTGTCAATAAACTATAAACGTGGATGTCTTCTTACACTGGTCATTACCTAATATTGAGCAACTATCATATATCTATATCTATCTATCTCTCTCTCTCTCTCTCTCTCTCTCTCTCTCTCTCTCTCTCTATATATATATATATATATATATATATATATATAGCATTATGTTTAATGGAATGAAAATTCAAACAAACAGTAAAACCAATATGTGTCATGCTTCCAGAAAATAACATCATTAAAAAATAAACTCTAAATGTGAGGAACCTTACAATAGGTTTCATTACCAGCTTTATACTTTAAAACATTACATATTCTAGTTAAGTCGAAGCAAACACTAAGGACAACAAGCTGGAGCTGCAGAAATGAGTTCTGATTGTTCACATCTGGATAAAAAAAAAATGAACTCAGCATCTTTGCCTAGGAATGATCTGTTCAAATATTCACTTCAGAGCAGCACAGCATATTGACTTAGGTAGCTGATGTCATTATTTAAATACAATTACGGCTGGCATCCTCAGTCCTCTCCCTAATAATCTGGCATTGTCTGTGGGTTATGCCACTGAGGAGCTCGTTTCCATAAATCTCTGTGTCTGGGCGTTTGCCCGTCCTTTACACCTTTTGACAAGGCATAGCGTCACCATCTCCCCAACCTGTACGTGACAGTCAGTGTGCTCACCAGTGACACCATCCAGAATAAAAAATAGCTCTTATAGGGCCATACTTTAAAGGCACCATTCTTTCAGCAGGTTGAAAAGTGGCTCAGTTTTTTTGTTGTACCAAGAGCAACAGCAAAGAAAATATCACCAACACGATGCATCTCAAAAAAGACAGCACTAGTGTGATAACAGTGATTATGACTTTAATATATCCTCCAATTTAAAGGAGATAATCTGCAGGGGCATGAAAGAAGTATATGAATTCATGCTTGCCCCTTCTGAGCACTGTGCCAACAATAAACCTAGAAAAAATAATGATTTTAGATACTAACAAACGTCAATTGGGGCAAGGTAAGGTTTCTTTTATTGTGGCCTACATTTTTACAACCAGCCGCCAGATACTCCCTGTAGTCTGGGTGAGTTTTCAGAGAGCAGCCCGGAGCAAGCTTTACACAAACTTTATATAGAGGATTTTACACCAGCACATACTTCATACATAGCAACCAAACATAACCCAACACCTAGCCGTCGTCTGTCTAGCTGCCCTGTTATTACAAAGCAACCAATTACAAATTGACATTTAGCCATTACCTTTGGCAGGCCACATTTGACTTTCGGCGGAGTTCTTCTGAGGCGAAATAGCTGACGCTCCGGCGTGAAATACGTGACTCTCGCGAAGTACTGACTCTCGCGAACTCCTTGACTCTCGCGAACTACGCGAGTCTCGCAAACTACGCGAGTCTCGCGAAGTACGTGACTCTAGTACTCTCTGCAGGTTGCCATGGAGTCAAAGGACGCGGGGGGAGCGGGGTGGGGGTGGGGGTGGGGGGGTTAAGCCCCTGCCCGTATCATTAAGACAAACTGACAAGCAGCACAAACATGATTCCAAGGTGAGGCCTGACGGGGCCTCACAAGATAAACTCACGGCAAACTGTATGACTTATAAAGTAAATTCTAACCTACACAGCAAACTCTAACACAGCAAACACATAGCTTGAATAGCATAATCACCACAAAATGGAGACTTTAGTATATTGGCAGTCTGAGTCATATCATTTTATAACCTGGTTACAGAAAGTTAACATCAATGTGAGGTAACAAATGTATACGTAATGGTGGGTTTTTAGTACACAGTCACACTTTAAACAATTAAAATGATCTCAAAGTCAAAATAATATAGCTCCAGATGTTTCCTAGCTCAGGTTTGTGTTTCAAAGGAATGCAATTCTTCAAAATGTGTATAATGTGTCATAGTTATTAAAGAACTTTTTTTTCTCCTAAGTGCATCATTGAAAGTACACATATTTACCAATTACAACATTGTGTAAAACTGTAGAGAATGCAGTTCTACATTGTGTGCTGGTGGTGTTTTCTTCACCATCTTGGTAATTGTTGCTCCATTTCTCTTCAATTTTTTTCTCCTGCACAAAAAAGTTCTCAATCACCACAAATGAACTCCCATGTTCATAAATGCAAATGACCAGGCAATAAACAGGAAATAAAATACTGTGAAACACAAGAAGTTGTGAGGTGTATGGAGAACTAGTGCACGCCTTCTAAACAGGAGTAGCAACTCCTCGGTGAGATCACTTACATGGCACAAAAAAAAGAATAATTACTACCAAACAGCTGAATTTTTAGTAATGAAATTTCCCAGTTTTCAAATACAGGTTATTTTTTCATATATTTCATACAGACACAATAAAACATATTTGCAGACTGAGTCCAGCAAGAGAGCTTTCAGTGTGTACACTATTAACTAGTTTTCTAGTCTTTAGAAAGCTAAAAGTTACAAAATTGTGTCATTTCACAGAAGAGACATATATGATAACATCATCATATGCTTAAAGAAATAACAGATTCATGCACTGAGAAATATCAGACTCGCCAGCACTGGTAACTTTGTATTTGAAAGTATTTCTCTAGTTAATTTGTATGATTTCATATTAACATGGAAGCTTCTAACACTATGGCTTTTTTTTCTGTCAAAACATAACTGAAATTCTTTCAAAACTTGTTGGGGCCCTCAAGGCCCGAGAGCCTCAGCATTGCTGACCTCAGCTAAATTCCTTTAAATCACGTGTTGTTTTGCTTGTTTACCATTTGAACCGTGTGAAATTCCAGGTGTTGCTTGTTTGCTAAGTCACGTGTTGTTTTGCTTGTTTGAAATTTGGATCAGGTGTGGAAACACCTGACTGTTAACTAGTGGGAAGGCAAGGAGGGGACAAACGGAAGGATGTACATAATAAAGCGGCTTTTGCAGCGTCCCTTGGGAGAGTCCAAAATTCTTCAATCCGCACTCCCACACTCCCGCTCTCATGTTCTCCTGGACTGACTGAGCGGGCTCGGTCAAAAAACAATGGTAGAGAAGAGGCAGAAATAAAAGGAAATATTTGACTTGTGAATTTCTCAGTTAAAATATTCTACTCAAAAGTGATAGCCTGAATATCATGAAACATTTGAAACAATCATGTGCTGAATGCTGTACTTCAAGTAAAGACCAAAAAAAAAAAAAAAAAAAAAGCCTATTTTACAACTTTTTGTGATGGGGAAAAACTGGAATAACACTCATATGTGTAATATGAACAGATAGGCACATACATAGATGTAAAGATCTTGTAACAGATCTTGTGTCTAGGCCAAGCAGACGTCAATGCACAAGCTGTAGTCCAAACAAAAAAAGCAAATTCTGCCACCAGATGGAGCTTCGTTTCCATTAAAATAGCAGATGTACAAAAAGAATTTCAGGAGCTCCTTTGAGTCTTTGTACACCTCAGGAAAAGACTAAAGAAAAGAAGTAAACTTCAAAGGAGATGGAGTGGTCAAAAGCCTGTTACAAATCCCAGTTCTACAAAACTTCAAGTATTCTTCATAAGAGGGCTTATTTGATCAGCACTAAGTGGTCACTCAGAAATGATTTGACAACTGACCTTTTTTTTGTTGTTCCTTTTCCTTTCTTTGTATGAGAGTGTTGTTACATTTCATTATATTTAAGTGTCTGGTTTTAAATAAAAAACACAGGTCATCGCTGTAACAGCTTGTGTTATGCAAAGATTGATCTCTATGCTACCTACCAGAACATGTTATTCACCATTAGATGAAATGAAACACAGTACACGAGGCATCTAATGCAATGCTTGAAGTAGTCAGCTGGTAGTAAAAGTTGCTTCTATCAGAGTCTCAAAAGAGACAAGTCTTTCAGGAACAATTCCTGCTCAATCAACGCACTACCTACATGTTACGAAAAGCAGCACATTGTGACACTGTGTTTTCAAAGTAGGCCTGGGCCCTGTAGACTAGCCAGTTACAAACTAAGGCATCGAATTTATCACTAAATTGAGGAGAAAGGATGCAAATCAGAAACCAAGACATGGTGTTTGCCCTTGAATTGAGTAGAAAGAATGCAAATTATACTCAACTAATGTACCTCAACTCTGTATGAAAATTGATTATTCATTTTGGTTTATTAAAACAATAAAGAATGGTCAGAAAGGTAAGCTAGTCTAGGAATGAATAACTTTGCTTGAAGGACGGATATTGAGTAAGGTGGACAGGTGGTATGGGGATATGGGGAATAAGTCAGGACATCTTTCAGGGTGCAATAGCAGGTGGGGAGAGAGGAGGCAAGTGGTTACAAAGGTGACTAAAGGCGTGTATGCTGCCCCAAAAGATAGGAACACGAAAAGTATGGACTACGGTGATGGAAGATAATGCACCGAGCAAATGGTGGGCTTACCAGTTGGAGATGAGTTATTGAAGATGATTAGGAATAAAAATGAGGACGGCATCTATAGAGCTTGTAAAAGGAAAGAAAATTTTGGAGTTTAAGTCAGTGTCAAGCCTACCTTTTTACTACCTGACCTCTTTTGTGCTTATTTCCAACAATTAGCATGTAGATTAATGGAAAATAAACATGTATAGAATATGCTTGCTACTTTTATTTAGTGATAAAATACTGATATGTTTCAAAATGAAGTACTACAAAAGGATAAACAAAACAATGAAGTCCATACATGTACAAAGATAAACAAACAAGGCATATCAGGCTGAAGTCATAAAGAAAAAGAACAAAGTGTTGATCAAAAGATAGGAAATGTTTTTCAGGATATTATGGTATATGGGGAATAAGTGGTTTGCAGTAATGAGGACATAAGTGTAGCAACAGCAACACAAAAAAAGCAAGGGCAGATTTGATAGTAGGTCAAAGCAACGTAAGTCGTTGCTTAGGGAAAAGGAAAAGGACCCAAAATGTCAAGGGAAGGAGAGCAACAAATGTCACCAATGGCAGCACACACATGAATTGGGGGAAAAATTGAAATGGAGGGTACAAATAAAGTTTAGGTTTTAATAAGTTAACTCCAATGACACAGAAACATAAACAAGAACAAAGAATATTCAATAAGCATCTGGAGATGGAAGATTGGATTCCATGTGATAATTACTGAGAGGGACCAGAAATCTGCCCTAAAAGGAAAGGAGTAGCTCTCATTATTGGAATCCTTCCCTTAATACTTATGTGCAGACAGCAGGACTACTTGATTTTCTCGCTGTTTTCCCCCATCCTTGTATTTTAAATCTGTATCCCACACTTATCATTGTTTGCTTCAGAGACTTTACAAAAAGAAAAGCAAGAAAAGCCAAAGGTTATAGTTGTTGTTTAAGGTATGAAAGCAAAACCCATTATATTGTACTTGTGAGCTGTGGGGAGAGGAGAAAAGCCGGGGGGGGGGGGGGGGGGGGGGGGGGGGGGGGGGGGGGGGGGGGGGGGGGGGGGGTGGAGGAAGGAAAGAGAATGAAAACAGGATGGATGGTGGGTCCTAGCAGCAAAGGGCCCCAGGCTATGTTGCTATCCACCCCATACACACACACTTCCTAGACCTGCAAGGCTACTGGATCCTTGATGGTTAGTACTGGAGATTGATAGCTATGAACTGGAGTGGTAGTTGTGACCATTTGCTGGCTCTTACGAACCAGGTTACTATATACCCTTAACGTAAGAGGAGCCTGAAGTAAGGCTGACATATTTTTTGTTATAATCCCACAGGATTGGGGCTCAAATACAAGGATAGGTTAATTTTTTAAAAAAATAGGTATTTTGGACACACAAATTTATAAATTGAGATTCTAACACATTACATATGGTTTAATGAATTCTTAAATATCACTTGATTTATGTAATCTGTCTCTCTTTCTCAACAAGATAGTAAATTCCTCAAGCATTTGTATGGCAACAGATAAAGGCTTACTTTAAGTATTGCTGATGCTGTTACTAAATTAAAACAAAATGCCACGCTTGAAAGAGCTTTAGCAGGTACTGTTACTTTTAATGAAAACTTGAGCCAACCAGATGGTTTAAACTTAATGCTTCCCTTCACAGATATTACATCTTAAAATTAAATGGTATTTGAGGAGAACTTTTTATTGTCACATGGAATAAGCACCCAATGATGTAATATGAATGCCAAAGAAGGACGTGTGGCCCTATTGGAAAGTTCAAAGAAGAAGTTGGGTAGAGTCTAAGGTAAATCTTGAGTACTCAAGGTACAAGCAAAATAGAGATTCCCTTGCACCTGGCATCTGGAAACGTCCTTGCCATCTAACTATCACTAATAATGACACCGCTTGTTTATAACATACCAATTCCGTTGTCATGATTTTTATTTGCTTTTCTTGACTACATGGTTTGGAAGCCTTTGGAACTGATTTGTGGGAGGAGTTTAGAAAGTTCTGAAGATGTAAGCTGAAGAGGCCTTGCAGTGCTTTGAGCGAGGCTTGATGTGAGATTCCGGGCAGAGCTCAGAAGACTGGCATGATAATAGAAGTGTTGATTGGAAAGGCCAGGCTCCTGAAGTTTCAGATGGGAAGGTAAACAGTATTGGTGAGTAGTCTAAAAACCAGGTGTGCTACACTCTAGCAGAAATTTGCAGGCATTTTGTCATTGTATAGAGAATTTCAGTGTGCATGAAACTGAAATGAAGGGCAGTGGACTACTTAATCTGGTGGAGGAAATCTCAAGCCAGACCAACATTTAGGCTGTTGTTCACGGTTTTAGCCAATTCTATGGCAAAAAAAAAAAAAAGGCAGAGAAAATAATATAAAAGTTTGCAGTTGGCCAGGCTGAAAGTGCCTGCAGTGGTGGGACAGATAAGCAAAGCGAAGTTAAATAGATTTGCATTAAAAAGAAGCTAAGCACTCACAAACAGGACTATAGGAAATATGCCTTGAAGGCATCTCAGAACTCAGTAGGACTCCATACTTTACCAAATTAAAGGAATGTGCCTTGAGAAATATATCCCAGGGCCAAAGAAAAAAACCTTTTCCAAAGTTCCGAAGTTCAACCATACAAGACCTCAGGAGCTTCTACAGCAACTGTTCAAGGGAGCCCAGGTATTGTGACATCCCTATGGTCCTGGCCTTACAGCCTTGCAGAGTGCAAGAGTTGGGGGTTCACTGAGGCTTTCACCCAGATTTCAGAGGAAGGTCTTGCAGTCCAGGCAGTGTGTTCGTGGGAGGGCAGAAAATGAAGTTTTGAAGAAGTCTAATGGGCAGTAAAGAGCCTGGACATTGAAAGATATCAGAAAAGCGGATTGTTAGCTGAAAAAAAAGCTGTAGGTTGTGAGTGGATCCAGCCAGTGTAGGTTGTGGAGATAAGCTGGAGACTGCAGTCAGAGGCAGCACTGTAGAGGTGGGGCCACCCAATCCCCGTGTAGCTCCCATCTCTCCACAGCTTACCCCGGTACTGGGCTTGGAGCTACAGGAGTTAACCCTTGCTCTGCTGGTTTTAAAACTTGCTTTCTAATTGTTTTCTATTCTCCTGTTCCTCTTTTTTGGAGTAGGAATATTTATGGTGTGCCATTGTGTGTTGAAAGTACTTATCTCTGGTTTTTATAGGAACTCACAGCTGAGAGTTTACCTTACATTTTAGAGGATACTTTGGACTTGGATTTTTTTTTTAAAACAGTGCCAAAACTATTAAGACTTTGGAAACTCATAGAGAAAGAGTAAATGCGGTCTGGAGTGTCCCCAAAAGCCTCATGACATGTACTGGTTCTGCTCATCCTCTCTGATTTGGTTCAGTTCTGCCATGTCATGAGCAGCGCTGCCTCCAAGTCTGGTTCCACTACACGGATCCACCATGTCTAGCAGCCCACCTGAGAATGGACTGAGACCTTCTGAAACTGTGAGCTCAAATAAATCTTTCCTCCCTAGAGTTGAGTATATCAGTATTCTGTCATAGCAATGAGGAAGTAACTAAGACAGGGCCCATGTCATAATAACTTAGGCTTAAAAATGAAATGAATGGAATCTCATCTTCATGTCACAGGCTAGGAAAGCTGCCCATATAAAAGACAAATAATCACACTGGGCTCAGGACATAGCTCAGCAGTCAGAGTGCATACCTAGCAAACACAAAGCCCTGTGTTTGATTATCCCAGCACTCAAGAGGCATAGGCAGGAAGATTACTGCGATTTTGAGGCCAGCCTAGGTTACATAGCAAATTCAGGACCAGTCTAAATGACAGAATGAGACCCCATCCTTACACCCCCAAAATAGGCAGTAACTAAAAAATATGTTCAAACTTTATTGCCAATGACTATTGTTAATCATCTATAGTTATTAGATACAAACAGATATTAATATATATGTATATGTGCATGAGGTATACTTCTGTTTTCCCTCTTTATAAAATCAAGAAAAGACAAACACCCAGTCTCTAGAAGTTCTTGTTATATAGGCACAAAGCCTGAGTTAGTATTGCAATTAGTTTAGAACAACTCCTACAAAATGCCCCATATTTTTTTAACCTCTATTTCTCTACCCTTGTTCTCTGTCTTAGCTACTTATTCACTACTATGACTGAATACCCAACATCTATGACTTAAGGGAGGAAAGATTTATTTTAGCTCACATTTTCAGAAAGTCTCAATTCATTCATGGGTGGCTGGCAAGAGGGGAAGCACTCGGCAGAGGTGAAGCCAGAGTGGAGTGATTTACAGCATGGCAGGCAGGCAGCCAAGTGAAAAAGGGCAGACTTAGCACATATCCTTCCAGGTCACATCCCAGTGGGCTGTCCTTCCTGGGTCAATCCTCAGTGATTTGCCCCTTTTGGGTCAAGCTCAGGGCTCTGCCCCTTCTGTTTAGGGCCACCCCTTAACAGCACATGGTTCCATAGGTAGTCCAAAACACCCTAATACATGAGGCTTTTGGGGGACATTCCATATCCAAACCATAACATTCTCTTTCTACACACACACACACACACACACACACACACACACACACAGAAGAGAGAGAGACAGAGAGACACAGACACCAACAAAGATGGAGATATTAATGAAAATATGATAGTGGTAAAGTTAAAACTTTGGACTGTGTTTCTTAAGAGGAGTTTTATATTTAAGTTCTTTAATATTGAATTAAAAGTAAAATATAATAACAAGACCAGAGAATACCACTTTACTCCCTATATTTTCCAGCATGATTTTCATGTCATATACTTAGAATAATAGTTCCAGAAAAAAGTACATCAAAAAAGTTTTATGAAAAAATTTCCAATCTTTCAAATTTTTTTTCCTATATTCACTGACTTACAGCTTATAAAGAAAAAATTGATTATATCCTAATACTGAAACTTGTATACTGTACATTTTAGTATGCTAAAAGTACTACAGAAGTGGCTTCAGAATTAAATAGTTGCTTCATATTAAGGAAGACTTACTGAAATTAAAATAATACTCCATTTAGGCAATAAACATAAGTTCGGGAAGGAGCAGAGTTATGCATGACTGTATAATTAAGCAAAAATCCTTTAATATTCATTAAGTTTCCCAGATCAGAGCCAAGAATAATCATTCTGTAGTTGTTTCTCCCTGCAATTATACCATATTGCATCTATCATAAATTCTTGATTTATGGCAGAATTTATGTATATTCTCATTGGGATCCACAAAATTCTTCATTTGTTTACATATTCTGGCTTCTTTCCAGATTTATGTGAACAGTAACTGATCCAAGAAACAAACAGGCGGAAATGTGGTTGAATAGCATTCTTTTCCCATCAGGTCATAGATAGCTCCATTCAGTAAAACAGGCAACTGAATTCCTGAACTGGGCAGTTCAATAATGCATTTTTAAAACTCAGGTGGGATAAAAGAGAATTATTTTCTATTCAAACGAGAATATAATAGGGAACTATGAAGTTAACAGTGTCTTAAAAATACACACAGGATGGAGAAAAAACCCTCCAAACTACTGAAGAGTATCAGTAACATACAGATGTTATCATCTATTTCCTCCTCCTCAAAGGGATGTTTTGTTATCCACTCATCCTGAAGAGTTTACTTTTAACCGAATTAAGAGCTCACACGTAAAGAATAGAAAAGGGGAGAAAAGGCATAAATAAAAGCATGACATACCAGTAAACTAATCAACCTCAATAGTTCATTAACAACAACAACTACGACGAAGACTATGACAACAACAAAATAATGAATAGCTCCAAATGGCAACACTCCAGAAACCTCATGCAGCTAATTGAGCCAAAGCTTTGCCAAGCCTTATCCAAATAACCCAATTATGTCTGTCTACACACTAATGGAAACTCTTACAAAGTTGGTCTCCATGTGGAATCACCAATCATGTCTCCAGGAGGGTCACGAGGATCACTAGGACTCCCCTTTTGAAGCTTTTGCCTCTGGGCTTAGCTGCAATTTTGCAGAATGGAAAATTTCCAGGTAAAATTCTAAATGTAGATTTAATTCCAACTTTTCGAACCATAGGTAAGGAGAAGTTCTTTCTATTTTTGAACCAATTTCCTGAGGTGGGGGTGGGGGTGGGAAAGAGACATGCAAAGTAGTAGTCAACCTAGCACTGATTAACCTGAGTCCTTCCTCTTTGTATCTGCTGTTTCCCAAATGTCACATCCCAAAGCTGATACAGACCTACCACAAAGGAACCTGTGAAGATTAATTATGCTTAAATTAGAAGAAAAATCTGCATTAGGCATGTTAGGTTTCATCTATGCTGTTAAGTTGATCCAGGTATTTCAATACTACTCAGATTGTTTGGTAGCATCCTCACTGAGTAAAGAATTAATCTGCATAATGTATTTCAGCAAAGACATCTATAAAAATAAAAAAAATTCAATGTTTTAGATCATAAGAGAAATGCAATCCAGTGCCACTCTATTTTTACATACCATACACCATTCACCCCAATCAGTGAGGAGCCTAAATGGTTCAAAGAAGCTCGTGCCAGGGGACGACTACACTTTCTCCTTTCCGTGTGCCTCCTTAGACCTTTCTCTCATATCTAATGGGGACTAGACTTCCACTTGCCATCTTACTGAGCCACCAATACTACCTGGCGCTCTCATTCATCAAGAAAGTACTTGTTTCTGTTTTTCATCTTCTCCTCTCATTACCCAAACATGTCTGATCAGTTATTGCCCGAGGAAATGCCAACAACTTAAGAGCTCACAGAGATGATGTTAATAATCTTCTGTATCAGGCTTTGCTGATTTCACATGCAAACCCTAGGAGGTTCCAAAACATGCTTGTTGGAGTAGCAATGAAAATAGGAAAGGAACATTGAAAAGGAATGGGCTTTAATGGTTTTACGTCTCTTGATACAAATTTAAAAGAAAAGAAAAGAAAAGCAATGAATGTTCCATCTTTAAAAGCCTTTTTAAAACAGATCTTAAGATAGCATGGTTTAGGGGCTGGAGGAATGGCTCAGAGGTTAAAGCGCTTGTCTAGCAAGTGCTAAATCAAGTGCTAAGTATTTGAGTTCAATTCCTCAGCACAACTTAAGGTGGGCATAGTGGCACACGCCTGTAACCCCAGCTCTCGGGAGGCGGAGGCACGAGGATTGCCATGAGTACAAGGGCAGTCTGGGCTCCAGAGAGACCCTGTCTCAAAAAACAAACAAATAAACCAACAAAAAAAGATAGTATCATTTATAATACCACATAGTCAGGTGCTTAGAAATGCTCTGGGTTCTGCTTAGGTGTTCTGATACCGGACAACTAAATGTGATTCTCATTTTTACCACTTGCTGTTTGGTTAACTCTGGTCCAGTCACTTAAAATGCCTGTTCCTCTGTTTTCTCATATATTAAATGATAACTACAAATGCTACCTTACAAACAAAGTTACTAATAAGTATCATTACATAAACATAAAGTACTAAGAACAGTTTTTGGAACATAATAGGCAATCATTTATATATATAGTTAGCGACTATTATTTATCAGTTTAAATGTCCATAATTTTAATTCAAATCACTTGATACCCAAGAAAACATCACCTCTACTTTTCTGCTTCACAAACTACTGATGATGGAGCAAGTTATGCTCAGGAACTTCTAGAATTTTCTTCTAATCAATGATGTTTTTTTGGGTGTGTACCTCCAGATTCTTTTTAGACATGTGAGGGCAAATATACCTAGCATCATCACAGTCTCCCCCACTTTGGCTACCAACTGACATACAATACCAAAGCTTCAAACACAACAGTTGAGAAAATCAGTGAGTATTTATTTAACTCACACATTTGCTAGAGGCCAAGTGAACCAAGCCCGGTGGCTGAGCTGATCTCTACCAGGCTTTCCATTCCACGGTAGGTGAGCTGGAGGTCAGCTGATCTAAGCTCTAATCTTATTCTAGGGCATTAAATGAGGCAGAGCATGTGCTCACAATGGTGGCAGAAAGGGGAGAGGACACAGAGAAAAACTAGGCACATCGTCACTCCGGTTCACTCTATTAGCCAAAGCAGTTCTTGTGATGAACTACCAAGTCAAAAGGTAAATATGCAGTCCTCCATTTTAAGAAAAGGGAGGGAAAGAACATTTCTGACCAATAACGTGTCACACAAGAATGGCCTAGCCTCTCTTCACAGTGCTCAAGTGCAACTTTGACATATTCAGCAGCCACTGTAACTGCTAGGAAATTCGCTAAAAATGAGGGGAAAAAGAAACCTAATTGAGACTTTTGTGTTTACAACTAAAATTTTAAAAAAATAGATCTGGAGTTCAAATTCTTTCTAAAATGTAAAGCATAACATTGTTATATTTTGAGATTATATTTAAAGAATTATGACTGAGTTTGAAAAATTATGTACATATGCTCTAAAGTGAAAAACCATTAGATTTTACATTTTAATAATTTATTTAGTTTATCAAGTACTTATTTGTTGATTAAGAGAACATATTTTGAATCTTTTCATTTTATTTTAAAATATGCATTCATTCTTGCCATTTTGAAACTGAGAGGTAGAAAACATATACAGGCCTGAAAGTATAGTTCAATGGTTAAGAGCACTTGCCTGGAAGGCGGAGGCCCCTGGGTTCAATTCCCAAGCACCACAGAGGCAGGGCATGGTGGCATATGAACACGTGTGGAAAACAAACAAATAAATAGAAATTAAAGATCTGCACCATTATGGATGGCACAAAAAAAATCTTTAAAAAAAAAAATTCACACGGTGCCATGCCAAACATCATCTATACAGCCACAAACCCTACATCATTTAATTTTTCCACTTATCCTGTTTTTTTCAATAACTTTAATCTTTCTTCTCCAAATGCTTTTCCTAATGTATTAATTTAAATGCTATGATTTATCCTTCTAGGAATCCATAATTAGTTTCAAAAGTAAAAGCAAAATTGCAGATTTTTAATATAAGAAAAGGACTTACAATTTGATTTTCATAAGATATTTCCAAATTTATATAGGAAGAACAAAATTTGATAGTTATAATAAATTAACATAAAATAATTTCCCTGTTAAACCAATTCAAAATGAATGAAATGACTGCACGATCAGTTGCTCTGATAAGATAGAGTGTTTGGATTCTTAACTATAGATGTGTTTATCTGTAGCATCATCTCTTAAATTGAGCACATTAATATAAACAATTAATACCTCTTACCAATATATCACCGAACACATTGCTCATTGATGAACTTTAAACCACTTTTAACTAAGTAGCATAAATTTAGGAATAAAAGTCTTTCCATTTCCCAGAAGCAAGCAAATGTATCTCAGACATCTTGAGACTTACATTCTATTCTTTCTCAGAAGATTTTAGAAAATAAAGGAAGAACTGATAGTTTTTATTTAAGCATTTAAATTTACACAGAAGTAATTTTTAAAAAAGAGTAAGGTTTATTCTGTGTCTCTTAACAAAAAATAAAATAATTTATCTTTATTTCTTGGCCAACAAACCTCTCCATTCCCTTAACTGTTGCCTATAGTTTCTGTGCTGGACAGGTGACTAGAAATCAAAGCTCCAAAACTTTCATCTGACCTTGAAAATAGTGTCCCTTTCTTCTGGTCCACTCCCCAAGGCTCTACTGCAGCTTCTGGTTACTAGTCCACAGCCCCTTTTGAATATCTTTGTCAGGATACAGTGTTATAAAGGGATACATGCTTAAAATTTACCCGTATTCCTGAATTTAAACCCTTACTCTTTTTAAAATGAGCCCCATGACCTTGGGCAAGATAATTAAGTCCCCATTTCCTCATCTAAATAGTGAAGGCTGTGGGAGTGTTCCATGAATCATCAGCCGCTCCAGGATATATTCTACTCTATTATAATACCTTCTTTGTTAAAGCAAAATCTGTGCTGAACTGGTCAGCCTCTCATGGAGTACAGAGACTTTGCTGTGCCATAATTATGCCAAATTGCCTGCCTTCTTGGGAAGGCCTCTTACTCCTTCTCTATAACCTTTGCTAACTCTTCCCCTTCGGCCTTTATGAGCACTTTCAAAGACTTAAAACATTTTTGCCCGAACACTTCAACAGGCACAGGGTGTAGACTTTGCCCAAGTATCTTTGACTACCCAAGCCAAGCACCTCAACAGGGACGCAAACTTTCTAACTAAAATTTACACATGGTCCACTTCTTTCACCCTTAAGAAATCGAATTAACTAATTGATGTTTCCTAATACCCCTAGAGAGAAAAATGTGGTGAGACCAGGAAATTAGTTACAAGCCTACATACAAACAACCCATTTCATTCAGCTGAATGAATTGTAACAATTATTCTGTACTCATTATGTTCTACTCTTATTTAAATATAAAATCTAATTTCTATTTATATTTTGATACTTAGTAAATAGTCTAACATGTAATGATTGCACAAGATAGATATTGTATCAGCTCTCTTTAACTAAAGAGTTTTCATAAAGTTCTTTATGTTTTCCACAGGTACCCTAAGCCCTGGAATGACATGATCCATTATGCTAAATGTATGCTATAAACTAAAGTCATCTTTCATGATTAGATGTTTACAAATGTGAAATATTAGAGAAAATATTAATATTTAGGATTTAAAATTAGGTGGAAATTGAAAACAATGAGAATTAGATTTGAAAAGGCAGCAGTATCTGCATCAAAAAACTAATTTCCTTCTCTGTCATGTCATGACTTCCTTGCCTCAGGGACCAACAACCAAGGACTGTTCAAAATGACAGAACTTTTACAAGGCACTCCAGGATTCATTAAGTTTATTCAGAAAAATCAGAGGCTCTTAAAAACAATGCAAGTCAAAGTTACATTTCATAAACCAAAGAAAACATGCAGCTTAAAAATACTAGAAGAGTAAACAGAAATTATGACTCTTTTAGTGATCTAGAGTAATAAGGAGCAAATGGTGAGGATATTTCAAATAGTTTCATCTTGTTTTGCCCATCAATTTTAATTTTAAAAAGATGTCAATACCAGATAAAAAGAAAAAAATATCATCACATAGGAAAAGGTCAATTTTAGAAATAAGAATGGTTATGAAGTGTATTCATTCACTTCATTATAGTATGACTTACTAAATAAAATAGAGCTAAATTGATAGCTGAAGTTTCCTAAATTCTCATTCTTTGAAGGAATAACTCACTCGTCATGATTTCAATATGGCCTTTCTGCTTCTGTGGAAAGATTCTTTCTGCAGAGGCAATTATTTTTTGCTTATTTACTCCTATCTAGTTCAGGCAATTTATATCTCGCATAACCATTTTAGCAAACATAAGCATTGAGACACTTCCATAATCTAAATGCTGCACCCTAAAACGTATCAGATACGAGCAGCAACTCAAAAGGATAAATTCTACTGTTCTACCATGTTCAACAAGGGGGAGTAATGAAGGAGGAAAAAAGACATCGAGGTACTTAGGCACATGTTTTAGGAGCGTAAAAGGTGACTTTTCTGTCTGTGTTCATGCAATCAGCAACTGGCCAACGAGTCCAGAAGTTCTTTCTTTGATTAAGGCAGCAATAATGTTGGCACCTTGTCTTAAACTCTCCTGTAACTTCTGCTCATCCTGAAAATAAAGGGAAACAATAATTATTTCAGAAAGAAAACATCCTACACATTAAATTGGATAAGGAGTCATTCTGTGACATCTGCTTGTCTTGATTTGGGTCTTTATGACCCAGATCTGGCTTGGATTGTGGCAATCCATTGGCACGGATTCTGTCCATAAATAAATGGGAAGTGTTTTGCACATATTTTTCATTAAGCATTAAAAAGACAAAAAGACGAAAATATAGAGAAAATCATTGACACAATTTCAAATGTTTGCTTAAAGAAACAGGAGATTATTTTCCCTTACTCCAAATCTGATCTATTTTTTTGCTCTTTATTGCAGTGTAAATAATTTATTGATGACACAAACATTATCTCCACTTGTTTCTGAGCATTCTCTAACTTATTTAGGAATTGTTTGTGAGCTCTGGTGTGGGGGAAAAACATGTTTGAGAAGTAAGAATCAGACAAATTCATCAAATGAATGATCTTACAAGTTGCTAAGATGTAGTTTCACCTTTGGGGCCATATTTCCCATGAAAATCAGTCCTTTTCTAGCTATTTAGGCTTTTTGTAGATGTGAAGAGACCATAACGGGAAGGGAAGGCTAACATCAAGGTCTCCAGGTTATGAACCGCGCTATAGTTAAAATGATAATGTAAGCTGTCTCTAAACTTTGGCATCATTTTTAACATCTTCTCTTAACACCTACTATACTTCCAGGGCTGCATCTAGTTCTTTATCCTTTATCATATCTTTATACATAAGCTTAAGGCCTGAAAATGATGTACTTACACTGACATTGCCAGGAGGAAAATTTCCAAACTGTCCCCCAATAGCCTTTCCATCCCATTTCACACAAAGCAATCAAACACTTACGTTACAGCGTAGTTCTAATCCCATCACTATCCTGCTTAAAACTCTGACAGCTACCTTCAAACCTCGGGAGAAAGTCTGATCCCTTTATCTGGTAATAAAAACTTTGTACCTTTTCAGCCTTGTCACATATGAAACACTTAGCCTGCTTCCTAACACAAGGCAACATGCCTTAAGTTACCAAGAATTCAAGCAAAGGCGGCTTGGACTGTGATAGAGATATCATCACTGATTCCACTGAACTCATTTGTTGACTTAGACTGTTATTGGGTTACTTCATGTACTCCTGTTTGCATACTTAGCCTGAAGCCTGGTGATAACACAGAGAAAAAGCTTCTTTGAAGCCTCACCGCCCTTCCCGCGCCCCCTCTAACGCTCGCCCAGGTTTCCTCATCTGCGAGCATGAAGGCAGGGTCTGCTTTGCCCATCAGTTTCCAGTGTTCCGAGGTATGGAAGCCCCTAAGTCTTGAATGGTGGCTAATAGGTTTCTTGCAACTGTTTTTACTTGACATTTCAATATTGTGTTTAAAATATTTTCTAGTTTACAGACTATCACAAGGCTTACATCACATGTAAACAAATCATTCTAAGCCAAGAATGTTCAAACTTAAAATAAGACATACTGTGAAGGTGGTAGACTACCACCCATGTCAGATCATTCGTCAACACAGAAATAAGTAATCTTATACTAAAAAGAAATATGTCAACTATGGATATGAATTAATCATACATAATAACTATAGTGTTGCAAGGTTTTTAATACACACTTATTCTCTAGTCTCATTTACTAAACATTGCATAAATGATGATAATTAAAATAAAAATAAACAGAAAAAGCCTACTTCTATAGCTCTTTTAAAATCAATTTATGCTTGTAATAATGAATGTGGCAGTTACAAATTTAAAAATTAAGACAAAATGTTTAAGCTTCAAATTTTAAGATATGTCACATTCCTTGACCTTAGAATAAATCTCTGCTTGTTTAGATACCTCTAGAACTTACATATTTTTGTTAAGAACTTAATGTTCTTTTAAAGATTAATTTACTTCTGCAATTCTATAGACTTCATATGGAAACATTATAATTCAGTGAGAAGGAAGTATGCCATTCCACTAACTACAGTTCCTCCTGTTGCTTGAGCTTATTCAATCACTTTGTACATGAAAAATAAAGGAATTTTAAGACAAGCAAAAGAAGACAGTGAAATCTATCTATTTATCTATTCTATCTATCTGGCTAGCTAGTTACCTACCTATCTATAGATAGTCATAAAATGTACTATGTACAGAGATCGGATACACAACCTATAAATTTTTAACTTATATAAAAAATCAAATTTCAGTGATTGCCTCAGGCAGGAAGTAGAAAATTACTTTAAAGTAGGATGGCGAGTAAAATGGGAAATAATTACTTGCTGTTAAGAAGTTTAATTTAGGAGTGATGAAAATGTTTTAATATTAATTGTGGTGATGGTTGAACTCTGAATTAAAACCCATTGGGTTGTATACTTTAAATGGTGAACTGCATGATAGCTGAACTGTATGACAACAAAGCTCTTTTTAAAGAATTATTTATCAGTGCAAGTAGATTGGCAAAGAACTGTCTTTATCCTTGAAGAAGTGGGGCAAAGAGGTAATATTGGTGGCCATTTTCTTATCATTGACATTTATGAAAACATACACATACACTCCTTTAAGAATCCTAAACCTTACAGAGTAAAACTGTTTAAGTTGAGGTCAACTTAGGCAGTGAAAAATCATCACAACAGTATGCACTGCTACACAGAAATGTCATTTGTCTCTGAGATCTTCCTCCACAGAGGAATCTTATAAGAAAAGCATCTAGAGGCAGGAAGATCACAAGTTCAAGCCCAGCCTGGACAACTTAGTGGCTGAAAGAGATCCTGACTCAAATTAAAAAAAAAAAAAAAAAGAAAAGAAAAGAAAAGAAAAAGAAAAAGAAAAAAAATGCAGCTTTAGTGCAAAGGCACTGGGCTTGATACTCATTTCAAAACAAAAATTTAAAAATCCAGAAAATTCCAAAAGAAATACATTCTGTAACATACTTGACAAGTACTCCTCAAAATTGTCACCTGGCAAGTACAATAGTGACTGCTAGAGATTGGGAAGGGGGATGGGAGAGAGGGCAGACAAAAGGTTGGGTTTCATCAATGCACACTATCTGCAGGTATGGAGATATCATAGAGTCTCACCAATATGTTCAATTAACACATATAAATATTTTAAGTAAATAAAATTTAAAGGAAATGCCAGAGCCAAGAGGTGCTCTTTGAAGATGACACTAAAAGTAACTGTAACAAGGAAATCTGAATAAACTAGAAACTTGATTAAAAATTATACCAACATTGGTTCATTACTTATATGAATATACCATAGTAATTTAAAATTATAATATGGAAAACTATGTAGAGGATATATGGGAATTCTGCACTATATTCTCAACTTTTTTGTAAACTGGCAAATAGTATTATTTTAATTTTTTCTGATTTAAAAGTGTTTATGTACTACCATTACAAAACTTGAGTTACAAAGTAATTTATTTGTGTTTGCATTGGCTTCTTTGTGTATTCTTGGATAAAACACAACATTCTTTTAATAAATTAAACAGTTGATAAAAGCATAAGTACTTGCCAGATAGCTGGTATTCATATATCAGTTTTGAAAATTTGAAATGATCTTAGAGTGAATTATTGGAATTGTGTAGCTCTCCATGTGTGTTTGTTTGGATCTTCAGTGCGACCCTAACACTCATGTGATGGAGGGTCAGGGGCTGGCCTGAGACCATATATGGAGGGAAGAAGCTTTAGAAATCAGTGCCTAAAGAAAGTAAGTTAGGTCTTTGGGGCCATGCCCTTGAAAGGGATATTGGGACTCAGGCCTCTTTGTTGTCTTTGCTTCCTGCTATCAGGTGAACAACCCTCATCTACCATGTACTTGCACCAGGATGTTCTGCCTCACCCCAGGACTTCATAATGAATCCAGCTGATTATGGGCTGAAACCATGAAACATAATAAATCTTGCCTGCTGTGAGGATTCAAAGCATTTACAGCTCCTTCTTGTGAGATTCTTGACCCAGTGAAACACAGGAACCTTCTTTTGTTCTCCTGTGATTCTGGCTGAAGACTGTCATGAATCTCAAAGCTGAAAAGAAGAGCCTCTTGGCTTCTCCAGGAGGATAAAGACTGTTTTCCATAAAGTGAAAATAATTGGATCAAAGGTCCATAAACAGGAGATGTAACCTGGGAGTTGAGAAACAGGTATATACATAATAAAGACCTCACACAGATCATTTGTAAATCTGCTAAAATGCTTCCCCTAAGCCTGGGCCCTTGCTTTTTCCTGGGTATAAAAAGCTATAAGAAAAAAAAAAATAAAGTCGTTCCATCCTGTACATGAGATGCTCCCACAAGTCCACCCGAGCATACTATTAATTACACATGCTGATCCAGGCTTCCATTTAACCAATTGGCTGTATGCTGTGCTGGCCGCAATAGCCTCCTTTAAAATGTTTATCTCAGATACTTGTCACAGTGATGAAAAAATGATACATATATCATATTTTCATCTAAAAATAGGATAACAATATTAGCCATTTCACAGGTATTTTTCACTTCTTGGTGGAGAATGAATTAGATAAGGTACACATGTAAAGGACTGATATCTTATACATATTCCATAATAATAGCTGTAAGAATTATTACTTTTATGAAGCTATGGCCAAGTAACTCATGTCACCTTTTCAACTTGTGTAATCTGAGAAAAAAGTATATAAAAGATATTGATGGTAGTTCTTGGATAATAATAAATTCATGTCTATAATCCTCAGAAGCTAACACTCACCAGAGCTGGGTTGAGATTTTGTTTTCTGAACCATAAGGAAGAGAAATAGAGCCCAAAGACAGAGTGGCAACCTCTCTGGGTGGAAAAAGATATACAACAGTTGAGTGGGAAGGATGGTTTGCATTTGTGCAAGGAAATGTTCTGAGAGGGAACAGAAGCACAGAAGCCCCAAAAGTTTGCTAAAAATCCCCTTTGGTCATTTCTAAGCTCCTAACTGTGTACATGCCAAGAGAGACTCAGTGAGGCGTCACCAAGAACAATGCTGAGAAGCTGGAGAACTGAACAAAGATATGGAAAAAGAGATCTTGGCGAGTACCCACAGCTTTCACTTTAGGCCTCTGAATGGCTAAGAGGACACGCAATCTGTAAACAAAGGTAAAAATGAACTAGATCTTCCCCAAGGAAGCTAAAATATTCTTCCACAAGGTCAAGTTGATCTCCCATAGGAAAACTGTTTACCAATTTTGTATTCTTTGGAGGAAGCTAATATAGTGTAGTGCCTTATAATTTCTTCTAACTAAAGCTTGGCATATAGTGTACAAGGGAAGAATCAGAAGGCAAAGACAAAGAGAAAAGTAATCTCTAACCAAGAGGAAAACAAAAATCAATTTAAGCAAATCCAGAAATGACACACATACTGGAATCACCGTGCACGGATTTAAAAAATGGCTGACAGGAAAAGATTAAAATATTGATGAGATGAAAAATTAAAAAATGAAATTTCACACAGAACTATAATATATAATAAATATATCTTAGAACTATGACTCTAATATTCAAAATGGAGATGAACTTGTACTTGTTTACCATGAATTAGGCAGCGCAGGAAAAGTATTACCAATCGTGACTATGGGCTTAAAAAATCTGGGCTAAAGCACAGAGAGGAAAAAATGACTTTATACTGTAATCATGTAAATAACTTAGTTATATTACCATTTTATTTTTTTATTTTTTCTTTACTTAGGGCACCTCCCCTACTGATAAGAAACTTGTTTAGAATAGTGAGAATCATATTTGTGCTATTCCAACAGCCAAGTCTTCTGGTACTCCTTGCTTCATAAACAAGAATTTTTAAAAAGTGAATTCTATTCCCAGACAAGTAAAGTATAAAAACTACATTCAGGAAAATAGTGTTATCACTGAGCACTGGATGAGGACAGAACTCAGAGCCGGGTGAGTCCAGAGGGAGGTGGAACCAAAGGAGAAGGGAAAGGAAGCAAAGATGAGCATGCAAACTCGATGAGAATTGCTCTGTGAACCGTAAGTGGTGTCTGATTCATAGACAGGCAAAAAAGCCTCCCAAGCTAGATCACGGGAAATCCCCGCGAGAACAAGGCTGCCCCAAGCCCTGTGCTAAAACGTTTATGCCACGTGAAATAAGTGCAGGAAATTACACAGTGCATCTATACTTCCATACGAGAAGCCTAAAATCCAAATCATTAAAAGAGCGAAACAGGAAGAGAAGAAGGAAACAAGGAGGTGGACCGGATGACGACGTGAAGAGGGTGTGAGGATGGGGCGGGGCGGGGTGGGGACGGGAAGGTGAGGGGCAGACGACCTCCTCCGGTTGAATGCAATTATTATGTTTGCAAACATATACTAATGAAAATAATCATGAGGGAAAGTAAAGAGAAACTACCAAAATCAAACATCAGCAATTTATTTCTTCCCTATACCTCTGAGAACATTAGTCTCCAGGGTTCGGGTTTACGTCAACCTCAGCTCATTAATCACAAAGAGGATAATCTGTAAACAGCTCATATAAGTGCTTCCACGCCCACACATACAAAAAGAAGCACATACTTTTTGAATTTCATGCAAACAGGGAGGCTATTTGATGCTATGAGATGTGTTAAGGTTGGTGTATTTTTCTTCAGTCTATGTCATGGCTGTCATTACTTGTCTCCTCATTCTTCTCATTATATAACAATGTCAGAATCTATAAATTAAAAATTTAAACTCTGAACTTTCAGCACAACAGAAATTTAATATCTTGTTGAAAATACAGCACTCTTTTTGTTTACAATAATACTCTAACAAAACACATAAATCAGTTTAAAAAGAACAGAGTCTCTAGGAGTCAGCTTTCTGAAAATAACAAGAAGAAGAAGTATCAAAGGTTTAGAGCTATTTTTGGGTGAAGGATTTATGGCAGTTTTAATTTCTTTCTAAGTTTGGCTAATTTTTTCAAAATGTCCACAATAAACTTATTTTATACTCTATACACTACACTCTACTGGAATACACTTACACACCCACACCCACACACCTACAATATTTAAATTACTTTCAAAGTTGTTCAAACTCAGAGAATCAAACTGAACATTGCCCAAACTTCTGGAGAACATTTCTTTCCATAAATATCTTCAAAATCGGGGCATTTTGTGAATCTAAAAACAATTTTTACTTAAAACATCTACTCTTCAATAAAAACTTCCTCTCCAAAATATTACTAATCCATTAAGGCTCAGCTTTCTATTGACCTAAGTGCTATGAAGACATTATAGAAGTCAATCGAAAAAACAAGTTGTACTTAAGTATAGTTGGCACATAATATCTGCATTGAGATCTTAAGGAATAGTTGGATTTGAAGAATTCTTGGGAGCTACAATAAAAATATACAAAATATCTATTTTCAATATTCTATTTTCTCAAACAGAATTTTTAGGATTAGACTTCACCATGAGTTTTATGCAAAATTTTTAATTAGCTGTTTATCAACTATAATTTCAAAATTAAGATGAAATATACTATGGTTGTTTAGATGAAGGATAAACTTGAAAAAGCTCTAAGTAGTACAATCTTTAAACAGATAACATACTGCTAAAATTTACTTCACAGTAATTAAGTCTAGTAGAGTACTTTGGTCTTTTTGGATGTGTGTTTTTGCTGTTGTCTTTGGATGGGATCAATTTTCTCTGGTGGACTGTTATCTATCATATTTACTAATGTAGTAAAGTCTTGCTGTGGAAATCCTTGTAAACTTCTAAGCCTTTGGGTAAGCTTTTAGAAAAGCAAGGAAAAGTAGGAGATATTTTTTTTTGATTTCTCAGGAGCTTGGGAATGACAGCAACACCCCCATAATTTATTGCAGGTGTTGTTTAACTTCCTCTCTGATTTCCACCTTACATTTGGACAGGGAAAGACTCCAGAAAATTACTAATAAATATATCCAGCAAGGATACCAGTGCAGGATTTTTCTGTGACATCTGTGTCTTCACAATTCCTTGCCAATTGTACCTTTCATTTCCCACAAAAGATTACTTTTAAATAAACTATTCTAGGGTACTAAAAATGGAAGAATTATTTTTAAAAATATGTCTTCAAGCATTAAATTTCAGCGTTACACTACCTGGATCATCAGCACTTGAAGAACTGTTATTAAATTTATGGTAGGCTGCTAGAAGGAAATAAATGTACAATTCATAGAATCCTGTCTCAAAGAATAGCAGGAAAGACTATGCCATCATTGTTTTTCAAATCTTTATAGACAACCTGAAAGGAAATTTTTAGAGATATTCATCATACACACACATCACTCCTAAGGAACACAATGTATTCTGCTACAGGGAGAACCATAAAGTTAAAATATATGTTTATATATTTAGGCTTTAGATGTCTCAGGAGATTACACAATCCTCTTGACAGGGTAAACATTGTATTGTTTAAGCTAATTCCATATCTAAAACCTGATTCAATGTTCATGAGTTACAAAACTTTACTAAAGAGGCTTATGGTAATTAGTTTGATATTAACATCTCTTTGCTAGCATTGTTTTGTAAACTCACACAAAAATTATTCTCTAAATGTCACAAAATTTCTAACACCTTGAAAAATAAATGTATTAGAGTCACATCAGTACATATATGCAATATATCTATTCATAACACATAAAATACACAAAAACCACAAGTGGAAGACTTTGTAAGCCATCACAGTTTGTTATATCAGTCAGATCATTAATATTATCAATGATATCAAATCAAAATAATTTGAGGCTTTCTTTTTTGGTACACATTTTGTTCAGATAGAGGAAAAAGTTCCAATGGTGACACACTGTCCCCTTGTGGAGAAGAAAATAAATGTTGAGTATTGGTAAATTTCCAAGGCTCCAGGCAAAAGCAATCAATCACCCATTGACAGGAGTCGAGAAAATGAAAACAGCCCTCTCCAAAATGAAGAAAATTTTCACTTTGCTCCTTTGAAAGAACTCTTTTCCAAAAATCTGGATAATACATTACAATTGAAAAATATCCTGGGTTAACTGATTACCAGTCGGCCCACACCAACATTAGTTTCCTTTACACTCTGTGCCTACCAAGACAGTAGGTGCTCAGTAAGTACTCATGAAAGGAAGAAAATAAGAAAAAGAACCTGGGATTAAAGACAAATAAACAAACCAACCACTGGGAGGCAGCACCAATTCTTTGCTGAACAGAAACAGTCCACACAGAGGCCCAAGCTACAGAATACTCAGAGATGAGTTACAGGGGGATGAAGTGTAGACAGTGAAGAGAACCATACATCTGGTCTAAGGAACAAGCAGTTTACCATGTAAATTATTTTTAAATCTGGAGCTTGTCACACTGCCATGCTTTCTTTTCTTACAACATCATTCATAGTATTGATTCCACAACTTAATTATGTTGAAAAAGCTGGCTCATGTGAAATGTCTCTTCTAATTAGCAAACATGTTTTGATTCTACACAGTTATGATGTCCTGGTCAGCTTCCCACTGTGAATTTCTCATCAGTCCTACTCTAAACCTACAGCACAGCATCCTGTCCCTGGATACCCGGAGCAGACCCTAACTGGACAACTTGGCCTTATGCTCCAGTGTGAATCTCATTGGAACAAATGATTTCACTACATCACATTCATGTCATTTTCAATATTTCATCTTAACATTCAAAGCCATCCACAATCAATCTAATCCATATTTCTACAAGTGCAATTCTAAACCATACATACTTTTAGAGTCACAGTAGTGTAACTTCTGTTACTCCTGCCCCATTGAAACCAATTCCTGATAAACTGTCACATTCATATCTATTTTCAAAGAACTAACTGTGATGTCTTCCCTTATGAAATCATCTCAGCATATCAGTAATTCACATAATCAAGTGTCTCTCAAAAAGACATACTAGTATTTTTATTAGGTTTGCACAAACGTGGGCTGTGTTTTCTCGGTTAAATTATAACATGCTAAAAGATAAGTCTCACAAATTATTTCTAACCCGAATAAAGAACTATATCCCAAGTATATGCTTGGTAAATATTTACT
Source organism: Ctenodactylus gundi (assembly GCA_004027205.1). Lineage (NCBI taxonomy): Eukaryota > Metazoa > Chordata > Mammalia > Rodentia > Ctenodactylidae > Ctenodactylus > Ctenodactylus gundi. The sequence continues at coordinate 163,176 of PVKB01000473.1, read as the reverse complement.
AAGTAGATTGTGTAACTCTCAGAGAACTCACTTTATCATTACAATTAAGACATCTTTTGAAACATCAACATTTTTAGATTTATAATGTATCATCATTGGAAATAACCCCCTAAAATAATATTTTATAAAACTGTCTCCATATGGAAACTGGGAAGAGTATCATAAGCAAGGAATTTATGCTAAATGATTCCCCTACTATAAAAGGACACTGGTCTGAGAAGCATAAGAGACACTTTAAAATTGACCATAATACACTTAGTTCAGAGGATAAGGGCAGAGGTCAGCCAAGCATCCTCCTCCACAGTGTGGCTGTGTAAAAGGTAAATGCACAGGTACTGATAATGACAAATGATAGGTGGGATAGAAGCTTATTCAAAGCACTTCTTCAGTGGATGTTAATATAATAACATCAATGACACCTAATGAAACAGAAAGACTGTAAGTTTGATCTCATAAAATATAGTTTCAAACTTTTTTCAGTATTAGTTTTTAAACCCTGAACTTAGGGCAAGCTAAACAAGCACTTTATTTCTGAGCTGTGGTGTCTGTCTCTGATTTTAGATACTTAGTTACAAGCTTAATGGTGGATGAAAAAAAAAAGGAAAATGGTACAATTCAGAGCTATCTACTTGATACAATCCTGTGACATGGTGGTGGGGGTTAATTACTGTTAGAGAAATTTGAGCAGTTACCAAAAACAAAACAAACAAAACAAAACAAAACAAAACAAAACCTCTGGTTAATGACCATTGTATGATTGAGTATGAATTACAACGTACAAAGAGATGTTTGTCCTGATCAGACGAGTGCTTTTTTTTCTATTAGTCTTCACTGTAAAAAAGAAGAAAAAAGTTGAACTGGTTAAGCTCCTTTCCAAATTTAGAGCATACATAATTCTATCTCAAAGTCAACAAATGTTGGAATCATGGCCTGGAATGTTTGTTCCCAAACAAATGTTAGAAAAAAAGAAGAATTTGGGAGTCAAACAAATCTCGAGGTGAAAACGAAAGTGTCTAGAATCACCAGAATCAAATAATTTTCTCAGAAAGGATGGTTTCAAATGAAACAGGAAAAGCTAGATATTTTCTTTCTCAGAAAGATGAAAGAAAATACTTCAACTAAAGACATGGGCACAAAGTTAGGATATTCCAGTGTTAGATAAGATACCACAGAAATATTAAATAAACATCTTTTAAAGTGAAAATCTTCATAAAGGTGATATATAATTATAGAAAATTAAACTGAATAAAAGACAGACTTAAAATGTATAGCACTTAGAAGAATAAAGGATTGAAAATGATGACAGAAGAGCCATGATATTAGTTACAGAACTCAAGTTTATAAGGGAATCTCCTGGGACAAAAAGCAACAAATATTGAGGAAGTAATTACCAAGATGTAGAATAAAATAACCTGAGTCTAAATAATATCAGAGCACACAGAAATATCATTTAATGTTTTAAAAATTAATGAAAGAATGATAATAAGCCATATCCATAAGACACCTTTATACTAATAATAAAAGTTCATCAATGTCTAGCAAAGGCTATTTTCAACAGACAAGAATGGCTGCTACACCCTGTTCTAGAAAACTAAGTACATGATATAAGGAGGATCTAAGGGGAAAATAAATGTAAGGAAAAGGTCGTTACATAAAAATCCTGTCAACCAAGAAAGATAGGTACAGTAGTAGTACCTAGAAAGACTTTGAAGGTATATCATCCAGTGGAGTTCTTCTTTAAAAAGAAGAAGAAGAAGAAGCTTATCTTAATCAGCAATGCTATAAGTGACAAGCTCTTATGTTCATTCAATGTTTATGTTTCAGGAATTCACCTGATGTCAGGATCTAAGAGATACTTGAAGATGTGAAGAGTTATTTTTTTCCTCTTATGAAATATGCTGCCAGGGAACATATATAAACACACAGGTAAATAAGTACATGACTCTAAAAGTACCAGACTGCACAATACAATAAAAATAGCATCTACATGTAGAAGATACTCAAAAGAAGAAAAATCAAGATAGTGATAAAAACAATAGCATAAAAATGACAAGTGTGTAAACTTATAAATGGAAAGCCACCATTAATGGACTCATTTTAAATTTTACATACATATTCCAAATAAAATTTCAGAAAACATATATAAAAATAGGATGCAAAACTTCTAAACCAATATAAAAAGGGGAGTATAAAACAGTTGATGTTTCTGAATTTATCGCTAAATCCAGAGCAGTATGCTCAATATTTTTTCCAAAAATAATAGCAATGAGAAAATGAAAAAAACCCACACCCACCTACACACTACACACACACTTTCTCTCTCTCTCTCTCTCTCTCTCTCTCTCTCTCTCTCTCTCCCTCTTTCTCTCCCCCTCTCTCTCAGTCTCAATACAAATTGAAAACAGAGAAATCCCTAATCTCAAAATATCTGAAGTTAAAGAGAAAACAACCAAATTTTAATGATCTCTTGTTCTGCCCTGCCACAGATTTGTTTGGCACCTAATGGTAAGGTGAAAAGGCACACAGAGAAGGAAAAGAGGATTTCCTGGTGGCAAAAAGGTATTCTAAAGGCCCCACTAGAAACAGTAAGCCTGACCTATGATATGAAAACACTTAAAAGTGTGAGGATGTGAGGATACAAAATTGAAACTATGCTTGATTTAAATTCACGAGATAAAAAGTGCCCAAATGTGGGGCGCAGGGACAATTTTTAGCAATTCAGTGGTGAAGTGAAGAGGGGGAAAAAAATCAGGGTCCTGAAATACAAATCAGATGAGAATGAAGCAACTAGAATACATGTAAATCCTTCTTCCACCATTCAGTGTGGTAAATCAGGCTGGGGATGTAGCTCACTGGAAGAGCAACTGCTTAGAATGCACCAGGCCCTGGGCTCAATCTCCAGATCATCCCACTCCAACACAAATGCAAAGGCAAATTAAACAAAGAAGCTTGAGTTTGGCTACACTGGCAGGCAGGAGCGGGTAAAATTAATGTAGATGACATAAAACTAGGCAATTTCCCAATAATGTGTAGGAAAAATGTAATCACATGGGTTTATTAATCAAAAGAAAATAAGATTCAATCATCTAAATTAATGAACTACTCTATCTTGACCCCAAAAGAGGTAGGGAGCAGAACACTGCAAGATCTTACTGCAACTTAAATAGCAGTTTTGCAAAATTCTGACTTCAGAACCATGTTGATTTCCCACACTGCAAAATAAATGGCTGCAAATGAACCAGCTAAACACAGATTATTAACAATAGCAACTGAATTCAAATACACTAAATGTAAAAATAATCAGGCTGAAGGAGGTAACAAATTTAGAAAACAGTATTTTGATTCTATCCTCTAAGAGCTATACACAAGCACCGTGCTCTCATTACATTTGCTTTCCCACAGATACGGATTTATTATGAAATTATACTTCTATATTAGTTGAGCAAATAGGAAAGCATATTGTTGGAGAAGACTTATATGAAGCAAAGGCTCTGTCTAGAAAGGCACAATGATGTATCAGAAATGGAGATGTCAACATGAATTCTTTGCTTTTACTTCAAAGAATAAGGAGGTAAATAAAATTGGATAAGAACATCACGAAAGACAAAGGAAGGCAACATTCTGAGTCTCTGAATGGCTAAGTCAGGGACATCAGGAACAACAAAATAATAAAACTATAGGACAAAATGAATAAGTATGAGTCAAGAGAGGTATATAAGAATACAATAAGGAAGGAAAATGAGAGGGGGGAAGGGTGAAGAGAGCACAGAAAAGAAAGTTCTTATTGTGGAATACTAAATTTAAAATAATTCCATATTTAGAAGAATGTTGGAATTAGTCAACCACCATTTTACAAGTAACAAGAATGAATGATTTCCAACAAGAATTATCAATGTAGACTAAAGTTGGCCTGCAAAAGTGTGATAAAACGCCAGGATTATTTTCATAGTCTCAACGGGTTTCTTATAAAACAATTATTTTTATAAAGAGAAAAATAATTTGTCAATGGACAAACCCAGCAGATTCCATCTTAATCAATGATCAAAATGAACATTGGTAATAATGAGAAAGATAAACATCATGTAACCCTTGACTCTATTTCCACAATATTTGTACCAAAAATGTATATCAGGTTTTTCAGGAGAAAACATCACAGAAATCTAAACTGATACCTTACACAAAAGTAACAAGCAAATCTTTACCAAAAGTATAAAGTCATGAAAGATGGAGGATGTTTCCCAGATTAAAGGAGATTGGGAATACAGAACTACAGAGATACATGCAATGTGTCTTCCAGAATTCGGTCCTGAACCAAAAATTTAAAAAAGTAAAAAATAAATAAATAAATAAATAAAAGTATATCTATTGAATAAAGGACAGAAGTTGAATAAGAATTGAAGAGTAGATAAAAGAGTTCAATAAATGTTAATTTCTATTTTTGATAATGTGGTGGTGTAACACATCAAAATCAGGGAATCTAGGACAATAGTATACTAACATCCATTCTACTATATTTTGTAATATTTTAGTAACACTGAAATTATTTCAAGATAAAATTAAAATTTATAGAAAAATTAAAATAATTTCAGTTAAACATTGAGGAAATATGATAAAAGTAGGGCAAACAGAAAGCAAAGAAGTAAAACAAATCTGAATATTTGCCTAATTCCAATAAATATAAATGGCCAAAGTTCAAGAAAATGGTTGCACACGAGTCTGTAACATTAAAACAATAACAACAACAATAACAACGGTCATCTGCATGTGAGGAATGGCTGAGAGTTTCTGAGGAAAACACAGGACAGTGCTGTAAGAATCTTTGGCACTTAGAACCTAGCAGAAGTGAAGAAGTTTACAAGCATTCGGAGAAAGAACAGACACACTTTATAGAAAGAAAGTAGGAGACGGTGAACTTATGAAGCCTGGTGGTTTTCAAGTGATAGCAAAGAAAACAGAACCTTGTGACCCACTAGTGTTTACAGATTTCCCTGATCGATATTTTTGCCCTGAGTAAACTAGTCAGGCTTTCACCTAAATGTCCCTATCACCCAGAGTTAGCAAGAATCCTGAGAATTCCCTAGAGCCCCTTCAGATATCAGCTTCCAGCTGGGCTCAGTGGTGTAAGTCTGCAATCCCAGAACTCTGGGAGGGTAAGGTAGTAGGGTCATAGGTTCCACCCCACCTGGGCAACTCAGCAACTTAGTGAGATCCTATCACTAAATAAAAAATAAAAAAGTGGGCTCAATGGGAAGGCTCTGGGCTTGATCTCAAGTACCAAAAACATTTTGGAAAAGTAAAAATAAAATTTAAAAATACTAGCCTCCTTATCTGGTCTAATTCATGCCACCCCCAAGTGATATATGATCATGCTAGCCACCTTCAGCAAGATTCCTACCACTACCTTTGGTGTTTCCTCTTATCATTTTAAAACACTAAATCCCATCATTGCACTGCACAGGTGTCCTTACATAAAGAAATGGAAAGAAATTTATGGTAGACTATTGGAGCTTGTATGGTCGGCTATTGGAGTGTTGCTTCAAAGAATAGTAGGAAAAGGTAGGAGGGCATCATTGTTCTCCCCATCTTTACTCGCATCCATAGCAGGCTCTCCTGTAAATCGGCCTCCTCCTTCTTTATTCAGAATTGAGCTCACTTTCTCTCTGGGCAGCGAGACTTTCCTAGAGTAGCCCCTGGGAGAGTCTTCTTTCGCACTGTTCACAAGTGGCAGGATATGTTCCTTATTATTACAGAAAAATGAATCAGTTATAGAAAGATAAAGGCAGACATTTTAATAGATTCTGAGGCAAAGGAACATAGCTGGTAATTCTGACAATTTTCAAAAGATACTACAAAACCTTATAATGTGATAAGGTAAGGAAAAGTGTCCTGAATTTTCATTTTATACAAATACATTTAATATGTGTTAAATTACTATTATTTTGAAATTAGGAAAAATGTAAACTCATTATAAACCAAAAAATTCTCAGCAGTAAAATAGGACTGTATTTATAAAATCACTGGGGAAAAAAAAAGGAAAAACAAAATAACCAACCCTGGGAGGCTAATTCCATTATTTTGACACTCAAAACCAAGAAAGGTCGAATAGCTTGTCTGCAGTCAGATTGGTAATGACTGAAAAATACAGACTTCAAACCAGAATCAGAATTTATTGAGACCAACCATTTAATAGCTACATTAGAGACAGCCTTATCCAAGAAAATCTGCATCTAAACAACTGAAGTTTACTTCTATTTTTTAAATGGATTAGCCATCAACTTTAAAAAATACAGTTCCACTCTTGGGATTTTAAATGATTCAGCACCAAAGTCTGGCTATGCAGTAAAATCCACAACCACACTTGCACGGGTTGTACAGGTGATCACCATAACAGCAACACAACAAATAAAGCAAGCCAAATTGTGTTTTATGACATTAGTACAAACGAGCAAGTCACTTAGACCTCTTGGGTCAATAATAATAAGGCCCCTACCTTGAAAATCGGGACACAAATGATTCCAGAATTTGTAACCAGACAAATAAACGTAGGAGCCAGCATTTTTTCATTGAATGATGATTAAAGAGTAAAAAGGGAAGGATGTAAAACAGATGGAGTGGACATAAAGAAAACATTTATTGAGTCAAAACGTCATTTTCTCCTATGGTTTATATAGTTGCCCATATACATTACAAAGGTAGGCAGGAAGCCTTTTCAATTTCACGAACTGTCATGTCATAAAGTGATAAGCCATGGGGGACAACAAACACCAGATTCAAGCCGCTAACACAAGGTCAAAAATAAGAATTTAAACCAAAACATACATCGATTCGGCTGTCACAGTTGGTGGTGTTTGGCATGATCCCGGTCAGAATCTGTTTTCTATTGAGAAATAATGAACGTGTGCGTTCTCTGCTGACATGTTTTCAGTGAGGTGCAGGACATAGGAAAGGCCAAGCAACATTTAATTATTGCTTCAGCAGTATAATAAACTGAGAGGATCTGGGGAGAAGACAGAAAGCAGCACATTAGTAATCTCCCGGGGCACCCTGGAAACCCTACAAAGGAAATGCTAACATGTTTTCCATCCTCTCAGCCGAAAGCATAATTCTCCAGTTTCCTGGATATACTAATTTCATAAAGAATAATTTTAGTGTTATATAGAACACACACAATCAAAAGGAAAAAAGGACAACAAAATCTTTCTTCCTTTTAATTGTTTATTCATTTTGATTGGGATTGGAAAGCTTTAAAAAGACCAATAAATGTCTGACGGCTATAAATAATTAAAATTGAGAAAAAAGAAATAATTTTGCAAGGAAGAAAGTCCATCTTGATTATACATTTTTCCCATGAAAAGAGTGAGGGAGGCCATGGCGTGTAGAATGCTATATGATGAAAACACAACTGACTGATAAACTTTACAGAAACATGCTGGATGACAGCATGCAACTCAAGTTAAATGATAAGAAGTTCTTACCAGTAGACACCATTTTTACAAAAATGGACTCCTTTCACAGAAAGAATATACCCACAATTTGAAAAGTTGAAGAAAAACTCGCCTTGAGAAACACAGCTTGCTCAGATTCACTTTGATTGAATTTGAACCCTTATGTGGGAGTAGATCATCGCTGCAAGATCAAAACCCAAAATTCACCCAGAATGCCTATGAAAGTGTAATGCACACTGGCACTTTTACAAATATATTATTCGTATTTTAAATTGGTCTTATGACTTCATAAAAGAAATGGGAGGAGGTTTGTCTGATTGCTCTGAAGAAGCTTTAAGACTCTGCATGTTCGCCAAACCTGACATTGGAGAAATAGCCTCATTTGCAATCATTTTTTTTCAATAATGGGTCACAATTTCTTGGTATGTCCTTTCACACCATGTCACCTCTCTGCCATTAATGAATTAAATGGTATGTAAAATGAATAAAGTAGATTTTTAAAGAAAAAATAATTTGTTAAAAAGAGTGAGACTTTTTTGGCTAAGCATATTGTAAGTATGATTTTAATGGTGCAGGAGGCAACGCAGAGCTTCTAATGTTTCACAATATTACAGTGGTCGCTTATAATAAGTTGGTTAATTCACAAAGGAGCTATGAGAGAACTGTAATCAATAAATGCCACACTTTAATATGCTTGATATTTAAACACTTGAGAAATATCATTAAATCACTAAGGACTTATTTGTCTCCACCTCAAAACAAAATAATTACTTGTCATCCCTTCCACTCTGGTGTGCTGCTAGTTTCCAGTGCACATGAAACATCAGGACGTCAGCTTCAGTCATAGAAAGGGAATACTGAGTACAGATAAACCACAAAGAATTCGAATTTCAGTTAAGTCAAAAATCAAACCCTTAGGAGACTTAGGAAGACCTGCCTTATTTGGCTAGAAACAAGATTCAAAAACCTACTTCCTTGGAGCTTGGTCTAGCCTCATCCATATTCACTGTAACATTAAGAGGCCAAGGACATTTTCAAAAATAACTGTTGTAGAGCATTTACGAAAGGACCACACAAAATACCAGGCAGCACTCTAAATATCAGGTTGTAATGATAATAAACTAGAATAAACTGTGTGCCAAGTTGTACAGTGTCTGAGAAGCACAGAAAGAGTCAGTGAGTTACACCAAATACCACAGAAATCTAGGATCTGAAAACATAAAGGAGATTCTGAATTTGTTTTGGTTAAATTGCTTTAAGTATATAGCTCTCCAAGGTTGGGAAAAATGGCTTAACACAATGAGGGGCAACTATGTAAAGGTTTTCTCCCACATCAACATTTTTACAAAATAGGATTTCATTGTAATAAGTATTAAAACAAATTAAAAATTTGAAATAAATTTGATTTAAGCGACAAACTTATTTTTCCTGTTTTTAAAGTCCCTAACCACTCAGACATCTGAACTGGCATTAAAATATAATCCCATATTTTCAGTGGTGGAGGAGTGGAGAGAAGAAGAGAAGCCACAAAAAATGTTTTTTGTTTGTTTGTTTGTTTGGTTGGTTTTTTAGAAAATTTACTGTAACATAACACTTTTAAGTTTTAAATATAAAGCAGTGTTTTAATATTTTAAATACAATATCTATTCAATTTTTTCTAATAATAAAACAACACCAGACACACCCTTCATCAGTTACTCTCTGCGGCCATCTATATAATGTACAATTCATCTTAAAAGTTGCGATCCAACAGAATAATTTACAAGCTTATTAAATAAAAAACCAAGGAGCCAAGTAGAGAGCAGTTGTTACAAATATAATGTGAGAAAGATCACAGCTAAAAGAGGATATTTTTATTACTGAATTTCAAGTAATGAGAATTATAATGGTGAACTCTATAACAAAAAATAGCATAAATGTTAAGAATATATTTAAAGAAGAAATCAATTATCTTTATTTTTTTAAATAGGTCATCTAAGGGATGATGACAAACCAATAAGAAAACAAAACTCTATGGTTATAAGTATTTTTTGTTTCAAGAACCTATCAAGCTATGTCCAGATGGTAGTGCCACAAAGACATATACCTTCCACATTTTAAATCCTTCGAAATGTGTATCGGTGGTAGGGATGATAGAATTAGCTGCACTATGGCAGTGTGCATGCAGGTAGACCTACACATGGAGAAATACACATGCAAAGTACTAGACAAAGGAAATACTGTGATGTGACTAAGAACCAAGAAGAATTGCTGAGAAACAGAAAAAAAAATGATATCAGGTAGGAAACAAACAAAAACACAGAACACAACATGCACAAAGTAGAGATCTACAGAAATCGCTTCCAGGTTTACTTGAAATGAAAGCAATGAATACAAGAATATAAAAGATTGTACACTAATCTTTAGAGCATCTTTATGGACCTAAATACAATACCTAGGCTATGATAGTGCAAGATTTTTCTACTTTGTAATTACATGAAAATAACACATATTCAATAGAAACTATACTTTGAATTTTTAAACTTGGATCTATTCTCAAGGCCTGAACTGGCATTATATTCTTATGTGTGACAAGATGATAACAGTTTAGGGAACTGCTACCACTCCACCTGAAAAGGCACTTCTTTTACTGCTTTTAAGTATTATGTGGGAAAAGAAAAGGAATGTATTTTTCAAATCTTCTAAAATTCATCTCAAGTTCCAGAAATAATACTACTAGTCAAGAATGCAGTTTCATCTTCTTTTATTAAGCAATATATAAAACTTAAAGGATAGCTATGGCTGGGGAAATCCAAAGTGGAAGTCACTGAAAAGTCTGCTCATGTGGGTTAGAACATACCTTTGACTTTCATGGAATCAGGAAAGCAGAGATCAAAAGACTTCTAATATAAAAAGGAGAAGCCAGAAGAAAAATAAAGCCAATGGAATAATGCAGCAGGAAAAACAGATTAAGATCATGAAATAAAATATGGTAATTTGCAGTAATATGGAAAAATGTAAAAAAAAGAGTACATATAATTTTCAATGTGCAGGCTAGATGGAAAAGTTGAACCCTAATAACACAACACCCTGTGACAAAAATTGAATCCTAGTAACATCCTAGGACAAAGCCACGAAAAAGCTAACCATATTGGAATTATAACAGATTATGTTGATTATTTACATAGAAAGCAAAGCTATTATGACAAAAGGCGAGCCTTAAAGAAGAGTATAGCTATAGTAGCTAGTGATGTGGAGAACCCAAAAAAAAAAAACCCTTTACTTCATAATTAGCTGCAAATATACAAATTATGGCAGTCTCATAATTCAGCTCTAAACAACAAATACTGGTATGCATTGCTTTCACTTTAGAGCTAAATTATAGGCATAAAAGCACACGAATAAAAGAACCAACAATTTAGCAATAAAAATTTAGCATAAATCCTATTATTTGAGTAAAATGACACTGATCTCCCTTGTCACACCACACACGACGCTCTTCCTTAATCTCTCCAATTTAACTGAAATAGCCAAATTTCAGCCCTTTGGATAGTTTTTTCTGTTTCGTCTTTACATGTAGCTTCCTCTCGAGTATGTATTTTTACCATTAGAGGGAAAATTGCTTTTCATCTCATGTTTTATTAAGAAAGACCTTGATCTCCCTGTATGAAAAAATTTCCCCACTTTCCGTGTCGGCTGCATCTCTCTTTCATAGCCCTCGGCACCGTCTTCACTTTGTGCGTTAGTAGGACTTGCCCCTGGCCGGCAGCTCTGTCCTCCAATACCAGTTACCATGTTAGTGGACATTATTTTTCTTAGAACTTCATCCTCCGTGTTGTCACAAACCCAAACAAGAGTAGGTGCTCAGTATGTTTTGAATAAATAAATAAATACAGAAGGAATGGAATTTAGTTCCAGGGCACAATTCTTTGCTGAGTTTCTCCAACTCCTTTAGAATGTAAATTTTTCTGTTTTTATTCTAAGTTTATTTTAAATCTCCCTCCTGCCTCCCTTTCCCATTCCTTGTTGAGATCCTGTCGGACATTTCTGAAAGGACATTTCTCTTTCAGGTCTCCAAGCTTTCTGATATATCATCATTCTAACTCTCAGGGACTCTTCTTTCCTGGTTGGATCTAGCTCTAGATAAGATGTGAAAAAAGTGAAAAAAAAAAAGATGTGGGAAAAGAAAGAAAATCACGCAATACAAACATAATGATTGAGTTAAAAAGAAGCATTCATTGTCTTTCTCGGATCACTCTGGATCCCATCCCAGTGTGTCTATCACATCAACCTAGAAAGCCAATATTCCTGGTCAAATGTCGTACAGACTTAAGTGTCATTATAACGCTAAAGACAATACACTTGATACTCTCTGTTGGGAATAGATTATATTCAGCTTTGAAAATAGAATATTTGATAATTCATACTTCTAAATGTCCCAATTTGGGTAGTTTCCAGGCAAGAAGCAGTAAGAAATGGAGAAAGCAAAAGATTCAAGAAGAAGAAGAAGAAGAAGAAGAAGAAGAAGAAGAAGAAGAAGAAGAAGAAGAAGAAGAAGGATTCCAGATAATCATTCAATTAATTCCCTGAAGCCACCCCAAGCTGAAAAAAAGTCTGTCTCTGTGGTATAGAAACGGAAATGAATACATGAAGACATGAACACATGGTCTTGCATATTTTAGAAAATTCTTGCAACAAGATTGAAGTCATTATAAAGAAGAATTCCTGATCTGAAATCCTTCCTTTTGTATGTTCCTTATTCTAAAGTTGGGGAACGGCTCTCCAAAGGGCTCTTCTGTCTACTTCCTAACGCAGACTGTAGCCCTCATCCTGCCAGGTTACAGTAGTTGGAAGGCTCCTTGAAATGCTCTCGTTTCTTCTTAAGCACTGTTGGTTAGTATATTTATTTTCAAAGTAAGTGGCGAGTCTCTTTCCTACTATCTAAGTTGTACCTAACTGAACTACACCTGAAAAGTATTTCTAGAAATTTAGGCTTAGGAAGAAGGTTCTCTGCTACAGACTGAATATAATATTTGTGTCCACCAGAGTTCATAGATTGAAGTTTAGTTCACCATGTGATGGTATTGAGAAAAGGTACCTTTGGAAGATAAATAGCTAACAAGAATGGAGCCCTTTAATCGTTACTGGGATTAGTGATCTTATGAAAGAGATGCCGAAAGGTCCCTGTCCTCTCCTTTCACAGTGAGATGACAATCCAGAAGGTGATCCTCACCCCACAGAGAATCTCAACATCCTCAACTTGGTCTTCACGGCTTCTTGAACTATTAGGAAAAACATAGGTTGCTGGCAAATCATCTACTCTTCAGCATTCTTTTATATATACTTGCATACACTTATTCAGAAAACCGGTAGGAAAAAGAAGTTATTGTAGAAAATATCTATTTTTTGAGATAGATTCTCACTCTGTATTACAGGTTGGAACTGAACTCAGTATTAGCCCAGTCTGGCCTTGAACTCAAAGCAAACCTCCTGCCTCAGCCTCCCAAGTACTTGGATTGCAGGCGTGCACTACCACGCCCTGGTTTAAGAAGTACTGGGAAATCAAACTCAGGGCTTCGTGTTTGCTACACAACCACTGGGCTATTCCACCAGCCCCAACATGGACCCCTATAAAAAGACACTTTGGAGCTGAGTTACAGATATGGGCTGATCCTGGAAGTACATGCAAGGAAAAGCATTTATTGCTGTGAGCAGATCATGAAGAGCAATCCTACTGAGGGCTCAGAACTATATGGAAAGCCTCAGTCTTCTCAGGGGTAATGTAAGCATTTTTGAGCAGACGGTTGATCTATATATGGCCAGTAAAGGCCATTTTAATGAAATTCCAGAAAAAAATTATAAACTTGATACTGGAAACTGGAGGAAAGGTGATTTTTGTTATAAAGTAGCAAAGAACTTGGCCGAATTAAGTATGTGTCCTACTCTTTTGTGGAAAGTAACACAGGCAAACAATGAAATCAGATATTTAGCCAAAATTGACTAAGCATTGTGTAAAAAGAAGGTAGTTACTCCTGACTGCTTATGATATAATGAGAGAAGAGAAAAAATGGCTTAGATTAACTAGTTAATCAGAAGGAAAGCAGAACTCACAGATTTGGAAAACGATCTGCCTGTCCATGTGCAAAAAGGCCAAGAAAGCTTCCAGAGAGAATGATGCTAAGAATGAGGCTAACTGACCACGTAATAAGGAGATGAGCATGAGCAGTCACTGCAACAGAAATCCGGCTTGCTCAGTGCCAAGTCGGGGTGGGGATGGATCCGCTATCTAAAACAGAAGTTAGAACCACTGCTCAAGACAACTCAGGAGGGACACTGAAGGCACTGTGGAGATCACTGCGGCTGCTCCTCACATCACAGTCCCATAGTGGTAGGGGTCTGGAAGCAATGCACTTTCAAAAGCATTCCTGGGCCAAGGACAGTCCTCAGGGGCTGCATGAGGCCTAAGATATGTTGGCTGACCCTCTGGAGGACATGGGAGCAAACATGGTGTCAAGCATATATAGCACATGCAGAAGTCAAGGCTGCCTTCAACTGATTTCAAAGGATACCAGACAGAGCACCAGCCTTTTGCATCTACCCATGGCGAGTCACAGTACAAGACCACACGTGCCTTGATGGCTGGGAAGAAAACAAAAAAGTATTTTTTCTCAGGTTTTAAGATCAAAGAGAATTTTCCCTGTTGGGATTTGGACTTCAGGGATTTGTTATATTTTTCTTTTCTCTCTCTGTTGAAATGGAGAAGTCGGTCCTTTATCTGTACCATCATTACATTTTGGAAAAATGTAAAATGTTAGTTTCACATATACAAAGCTGAGACCAATTTGCTTCAACAGACTTTGATTTTTGATTCTAAGGACAGAATCTAAGTAGGTCCTTTATATGTAATGGAAGAAAGCATGTGCAGAATTCACTTATTCAAAGAGAAGAAGATGAGTTAAGAATAAACCAAGACTTTGTAAATGGAAAAATTCTACTCAAAGAATAAAATTAGAGAGGAAATACATTTCAATGAAATGAGGATGAGAGGGAATGTTCAAAAAGTAGACATTAAGTAGATAATTTCTTCGCCTGAAAACTAAGTCTACAGTAAGTTTCATAACCATCAGCAATCCAAGAACCATTTCTGAGCCTTTAACAGATAGGTAAAAACAAAAATATAATAAAATGATAACTTAAAGCCCTAAAAATATAGGGGACCCCGGTATTTACAAGACTCACTTTGTAAATAATGAATTGTACTTGTATCACATAAAATTTTACTTTCTATCAAAAATATCAGCAATGTTTGTAAAAAGAGATTATAAAGCAAATATACTGTGAGAAGTTTTATATTTAATTGAATACTATAACAAGCCTATCTTTTTGAACTTTATAAGTATCTGATATTGAAAGCTTATTTAGCTACTAGAGATTTGCTAGTCAAATACTGTCAGAAACATCATGGCATATTTTTTTCTATGTTTTTCAAAGGTCACTTATGTATATGAAGAACAAAGATTGATCAATGATATACATCCTGTTTTGTTTAATAACCTTTTGCCACCTTTCAGTGAGCTCTGTAATTTCTTGCTCATTGAAGGACTTAGCTTTTTTTGGCAAGAAACTGAGCAAGATGCTGATTTACAGCCTCATCTGAATTTAACTTTAACCTATGCAAGGAGATTTGAAGAGAGAAACAAGTGAAAAGGCAGACCATATGAGGCCTGGTGAGTGTGGAGGGTGTGGCAACACATCCCATCCAAGCTCCAGTAACTCTGACAGGTAATCAAATTTGTGTGTGGTCTCATGTTGTCATGATGGAACACAACACCTTAATGAGCTCTGGACATTTCTGAATAATTAATTGATTCAAACTGCCCCGTTGCCAACAGTACACATTCAAATTGACTGCTTGGTTCCTTGGTAGGAGCTCAAAAAACACGATCCTTTAAAATCCCACAACACTGAGAGCATAACCTTCCTCTGATGAAGGTCTGCTTTTGATGTCATTGAGGCAAATCATCACATCAGGACCAAGACCATTTGTACACCACATTGTTTAAAAAAGTCTACTTCTCATCACCAGTTATCAGCTGCTTCAAAGCAGGATTATTTTCCTCACATTTAATGAGCATCTCACCAATGGCCTGGATTTTGTCAAATGCACTCTGAATTCATGGGGAGCCCAAATACCAAGTTCGCTTATGTATCCCAGCCTCTGCAGATGGTTGCGAACACTTGAATGATGGATGTTCAATATCTCTGCAATCTCTTACATACTATAATGTGGGCTGGACTCCTTCAATTCCTTTATTTTGTCATTATCAACCTTGGTGGCTCTCCGAGACTGAGCAGTGTTGGTGAAATCAAAACGACCGGAACAGAATTTCATGAACCATCTGTGGCACTAATGTTTTTGTAGAGTATTGTCACTAAACTCTATACAACTTTTCATAAGCTTGACGCATGGTTTTTCCTGTGTGCAAGTAAAAGGGTAAAATATGGCAAGAATGCAGGCTGGTTTTCTATCTTCAACCTGTTGTAAAATCTCCCAAATCCCACCTAATCACTCAGTTTTTTGGAACAAAGCTAGAACTGTCAACCGTCAAATGGGATAGCAATAACATAGAACAAATGACTCAAGTACTTCAAAAACTGAACTAGTACCTTCTATTTCAAAAATGTGTCATGACCTTTCTAACAAGACAATCTAAAAGGACTGCTGCTGAGGCAAATTTCCAGGAGGACAGCTACACAGGCAGATTGTAGTTGGAAAAATACTCACCAAATCCAAGAAGCCAAGGTATTTTAAAATGAAAACCTGGCAAAAAGAAATATCACTTATTTACATTGCTATGCTGGCTATAAATAAGAGGAACAGGACATTATGAAGTAGAAAAAGTCCTAGGACACAACAGCCTCTAAAGAGAAACTTTGGGTGGGATAGCTGCAGAAGTTGATGCAGGGTCACCTTGAAGGCTAATCTCCAATACACAGGAGAGAAATGTAAAGCAGTTTTATTTTTCTTTGTTAATTCAGCTAAAAGCTGTCAGTTCAAATAAATTTCTATCTTTCCTTAGTCCATCTTCTGGCCTATAACTCAATTTGGGCCATCTCAAAATTCTCTTATCAACAATAACAATATCAAACTTTTTCTCTAAAATATATAATTTGTAGAAATCTTACTATCTTTTTTGGAGTTTGCATTTTTATGTTACATTTCCTTAAACTGGAAACACTTATCATTTAATAAATAATAATGCAATAATAACGCTAAATGTCTTTGCCATTATAATTCCAATATACCTGAGCAAATACTAAACAAAGGTGGAGGATTTTCTACTTTTGAAGATTATGTTTTTATCAGCTATTGTATACTCTTTGAATTGCGGTCAAAAACATTTTAAAAAATCAGAAAAAGGGAGTATTTTTACAGCAGGGATAATTTCAAATTCATAGCCAGCAAGTTCTAATAAATCTAAACAAGTTGAGTGTCAAGCAAGGGTTAATACATACCTCTGCAAGCCGTCTGACTGGTCCTTGAATGTTTTGTGGTTAAGTAAAACTTCATTATATAAATTATATATTGAGCTTTATACCTTGTAATTACAGCAAGTGTTATTTGTGAAAGTTTCTTCAACATACTGGAAATTTTGCTTTCTCAGCTGGCAACAATTACAGACTCAAATGCCACCAGAAATAATTCTGCACTCTTTTAAAGATCTACAGGCCTGTTATGAACACCTATGGGTAAGCATCTAAGAACATTATACTCTGATAATAAACAAAGCCTGAGGGGAGGTTATACTTTTCCACTAAAAAAAAAGAAAAAATCAGCTTATTAGTAATTCAAAAGTCAAAGGAGAAAGGATAATTCTACCAACATATGCAGCTTTATCTGAAATCAGAGCCACCCTATAAAGAATTTTGAACTTTGAAAGGCATAGCTCACACAAATGACAGACTACTCCTTGCCCAGTCAGTACATCCATCTAACAAAGCAATTTCCATATGAGCAACCACAAACATTTCTGGCTTTAGTTGTTAATCTCCCATGAAAAGCTATTTCCATACTATTTTTAACTTTTATATGGTAATGATTATCTGTTTATCTCTGAAGCATGAAAACTCTTACAGGCCCCTTTATACTGCATTTATGCACTATTTTCTTTCCATGTCCTTGGCAAAAGAAAAATTCACATTTTTCTCCTAGGAATAAAAGTGGAGAAGCATATTGCTTCCTTTTTAATTGCCTCCTTTTATGTCTCCCAAATTCCCATCCTATTGGACCTATCTACTTAATAAATTTGCAGTGTTGGGAATTGAACCCACTATCTTCACACTGAACTACATCTCCAACCATTTTTTATTTTGATTTTGTGACCAAGTCTCACTAAGTTGCTAAAATGTCCAGGCTGGGCTTGAACTTGTGATCCTCCTGCCTTACTCTACCAGAGTATTAAATGTATTAGTTTGTGCCACAAGGCCTGGCTAGGTCCTACTTTATAATAACATCTTTATTAAAAATATGCAATTGTGTGAAATGATTTAACATGAAAAAGAAAATTAAGTGGAAAGTGAAGTTCATAATTCACTTTGCTCATATACAATAAGTATTACATCTTGTACTATAACTTACAAATTGAAATTTAGAAAGTATGCAAATCCCTTCAAGTTATTTAAATGTGGGTCTGATCTAAGATTCTTGAGTACTTTTTTCTAAGAGTTTTAACTTAACTCATCTACCATACTTGATAACTGTGTGATATACTTTATAATGAAGAAAACAAACACTATGAAGACTATCTCACCCATGTTTACAGGGCAAATAAGTGGTGATTCTAAGAGTTAAATTCAGGTGCATCCGAATTCAGAAATAATCTTCTTGTGACTGTATGTTATATTCTTTTTAAAGTTCAAAGGGGAGTCAGTGACAAGCTATACCAACCTCACACAGGTACATACTGAAGCACAGCTGCAAATGAATGCAGACACTTCCAACAACCAGATGGGCTTTGTTCTTAAGGAACCTGTAATGCAGTGCAGTGGATGAATCTTTATATTCCCATAATGTCTTTTAAAGCTGTCTCAATTAAGTCAAACATGGACAGTCACTGAGAAAGATTAATAAAGGAAATTACAGAAGAAAGTAGGAGCCCATTCATTTACTGGGAACGGAAAGTACTGGGAAGATATCTAGATATTAATAAGATGTGCATTTTATTTTAAAATATTTCTAGATATGATCTAGAAACATTCTCTATATCTAGGACAGATGAGCTTTTTGGTTTGGGACAAATGTGAATCCTGTAAGATAATCTTTGAAGAACTATTACAGACAACAACATACTTCAGACAATAGAACTGAGATACTCTTGTAGCTATCAACATTGCAACATTTCTAATGTGTTACGTATGTGCTGTGGCTTCAATGTCTGTGTACCCCCAAAATTCACACAGTGACATCCTAACCACTCTGTTGACAGAGTTATGAGGTGGAGCTTTTGGGTGGTAAACAGGCCAGAGATTGGAAATCTCATGGATAAAATTAGTGCTCCAGTAAATGAAGCTCTGGAGAGTCGTCCTGTCCCTTCTGCCACATGAGGACAGACAGGAGGTACTGTCTAAGAAAGAAGGAGGCGACTGTATGACGTCAAGTCCACCAGCACCACAATCTTGGAATTCCCAGCATCCAGAGTTGAAAAATTTATTTCAGTTGCCTATTGGCCATTTCCTTTATATTTTTCTATTGCAGCCCCAAAAGAAATACACTTTGGGAAGGAAATGAAATAGACAGATGTAGAGAGGCTTTTGTTTTATCTTTGATATACTTCTATATTTATTAAAACTGTTCTACAAAAAGTTTATATGTTAATTTTTTTAAAAAATGATAACCATACCAAAGACATACAGCATTCAAAATTAACACCCAAAGGAGGGATGAATTTTAAAGATATCTAAGGAAATAAATCTACTCTTATTGTTATATGCTGAAGAACATATATAACATTTATATTAATTTTCAATTATTTTATTACAACAAGATGTTTTTCTTGCAACTGGGCTAATTCTACGCTTCAGTTTTTCATTAGAATATCCTCTGAGTGTTTCTATTTTTAGTCTATAATCATATCAAACGTAAAATATTTGAGAAATGTATCACATATATAATTCTGAGCCAGATTTAAGGATAGCTATGACCTTCCTTTTTATTAACATTATATGCAGCATGTAAACAACCCACGATGAATTGCATAGTAAATGCTTGTAATCATAATCTTACAAAAATTATGAGCACAGAATGTTCATTAAACTAGTAATGTTTTATTAAAACCTGAGAAAAATATCATGCAGGACAAATATTTCACAACACTTATTAATTTTTGAAGTGAGAAAAGGAGATAATATGAATGCAAGAAAGCCAGATGCTCTGAAAGTTAAAAGGTAATAGCTCATAAACAACATCAACAATTCATAAAACTGTCTATGTGAAAACAAGATCATCACTTTTTGAGAACGCTTGCCGTTTGCTTACCACCTTTAACAATAATATCTCCCATAGGCATCTATTAACAGGAGAGTATTTGCCTACATCTTAGTCACAACTTAAGGGAGGAAAGATGTACTTTAGTTCACAGTTTCAGAAGGTTTCACACAGCTGGCAGCTGGCAACAGTGGAGCCTGGAAAGGCATGGATGGAAGGCTGGAGAGATGTCTAATCCCATTGCAGACAGAAAACCAAGTGAAAGCAGGAGCAAGCCATGTCTAGAGACTCAGTCAAGGCCAGAGCTTTCCAAAGAAGTTGTAACCATGTTTATTCTTCTTTCCTCTACTTACTCCAAGCTTCCAGTTGGACTCCCCATACCTATGGTAAATGCCCTTCCCTTACTTCCCAGCTAGTAAGTCAACAACACACACCTAAAAGCTCTTCCCAGAGTGCCCCCAATCTCAACAACCTGATACAATTCCTCCAGATCAAACCCTATGCACCACCTTATCCAGCCAGACTCTACCTCCCAACAACACATGCTTCAAAATACACGAGCCTTTAGGGGGATGCTTAACATCCAAACCATAGTGTTCTGCCCCTAGTCCATAAGAGAATCATGTCTATCTTCTTAAGTAAAAAGCATTTAGTCCTTTTCTAAGAATTGCCAAAGTCCTTAGTTCCAGAAGTGCTAAAAAATCCGTCTCCTCTGAGACTCAAGGCAAGCTCTCATTTGTGAGTTTCTGTGAAAACTAAAGAGTTTAACTACTTTCAGTGTATGATGGCAGAGAGTGACCATTCCATTCCACAGAGAAGGAAAGAAGGTTAAAAAGTGATAGGACCAAAATAAATTCTAAACCCAACAGGGCAAGGTTTAAATCCCATAGCCTCAATTGTTTAAATCAGTTGCCTCATGTGGAAGTCCTCTTCCCCATATGAAACTTCTTAAGCTTGGCTTTTAGAATCCACATTTCTATCAGCATTCTAATCTTCTGAGGTCTGACCAGAATCTCTCATCAGGCATGGCTCAGAGCACTCCAAGGTTTTTCTCCCCTCCCCACACACACTTTTTTTTTATTAATATACAAATGTAATACATAGTATTTACAATGAATTTGGGTGTTTCCTACACCTATGTATCATATCGACTTCACAATCCCTTCCCATTTCTACCCTCCCACCCCCTCGCTATCCCTTCCCCTGACTCTGGCTATCACTTCATATGGTTCCAGAGAATGTCTGTGTTCTGGGTTTTCCAAGTCAGAGAAACCATACAGTGTTTAACATATTAATCTTCCGCACCTAAGTCATTTCACTTAAGTCACCACTCTAACTCAGCTTCCTATTCTTCTAATGGGTAGCAGTAGTTAAATCTTGATGCCTCTTCTCTGAATCCAGCCAATCCCTTTATTGGGATATTTACTAAAAGTTTTTTCCTATATTTTGCTATATCTTTGTGGTTATTATTAAAACTGGCCTTACCCACCAGTTCACATTAGAAAATAACTACAAGCATGTAGTTCAAAAGACTGGTAAATTTGGGAAAGAAGAAGAAAAGAAAAAAAATTGCAATTTCAAATGCCTTAGCTGAATATTGGAAGGTGCATACTTGTACATTAACAGGGTTATCTTTACATCAATCAGTTTTCTTAGGATAAATTTTCATCAGTAACCTAATAAGTGAATTGCTACAGTAAAACAAAGTTAAAATTACATCACATTGCTAAATTAAATGAACTTAAATGTACACCACATAAATATCCTTAAAGTGACAGATAGCTCATTCTCCTCTAGTTGTTGTCGCTTTTCCTCTGGGGTCATTGGTGTCGCTGGTCTCCCTTTCACTTTCTAAGTTTCCTTTAAGTATTCTCTGCAATACTGGCTCAGTGACTGCAAATTCCTTTAAGCTGCCTCTGTCATGGAAAGTTTTAAGTTCTCCCTTTAAATTAAAAGATAATTTTGTTGGATATAGCAGTCTTAGTTGGCATTTATGTTCTTTTAGTGCTTGGATGACATTGTTCCATGATCTCCTTGCTTTTAGAGTTTGGATTTAGAAGTCTGCAGTTATTCTGATGGGCTTATCTTTGTCGGTCACCTTCTGTTTCTCTCTTACCGCTTTTAGTATTTTCTCTTTGTGTTGGGTTTCTAGAATTTAATTATGATGTGTCATGATGAGGATCATTTCTGATCAAAGTTGTTTGGTGTTCTATATGCCTGCAATAGTTCCATGTTCATTTCTTTTCTTAGATTTGGGAAATTTTCTTCAATTATTTCATTAAACATATCCTTTAAGACTTTTGTTTTGTCCTCAGTCTTCTCCTGGATTCCCATAATTCTGAGGTTGTTTCTCCTTGAATCATCTATTGGCCGTTGTAATGATTCACTTTGTGTTCTTCATGGCCTGTATGTTGCAGCTCAGTCACTTTATTTTCTTGGTCTGATATTCTATTCTGAAGTTATTTAAAGTGGTTGCTTATTATTTCCTATGTGTTTTTCATTTCCTGAATATCTGCATTCAATTTTTCTGTATCTCTGTGTGTTCTCTAATTTCTTGTATTGCCTTCATTATCTTCTGGTCTATTTCTTCTTTGGTCTCCTCTAGTTGCTTTTCAAGGCTTGCTTTTTGCTTAGCTATGTGTTGGTGTAGCTCTTGTGCTGTCTGTTTTATTTCCTGCTTTTGTTCCTGCTTTAATTCACTGAATTTCTGGGCCCAGAAGTTACCATCATTTTTGCCCTTTTCTTCTTTGGATTCTGCAATTTCAGTATCCCTGGTACCATTTTCTGGGGTGTCAGTTTTTCTTGTATGAGATTTGTTACCATGTTTCCCCATGGTTTTGCTACCTCTGGCTGTCTCTGGTGCGCAGGAAAGAAAAAGGATTCTGCTGATGTCACCGCCTGAGACGGCTGTTCAGTCCTGTTTCTGATCTGGGATCCCAGGGCCTTTTGTAGGGGGAGCGCACACTGCATTTGTAGTACACTCCCCCGCGGGTTAGTGTTTCAGAGGCTGGGGCCACCAGCTGCCGACTATTCCCACTTGTCCGGATCCGTGCTTACCTCGGGCTGAGGGTCTGGCCCCCAGACCTTGTCTGTGGTCTGTGGATGCCAGCAGCTCGGGGCCGCGCGGAGTTGGCTGCTTTTTTCCTCCTCTTCTGATGTGACTTCAGGATTTCTGACCCGTCCACAGCCTCCTCTCCGTTGTTGTGTGCTCCGTCTTCTCCCAGCTCTGTCAGATGTTCAGGTCCCTGTGAGTTTTCTTCCATCCTCAGCTGCCTGCTTCTCCAGCCATTTGCAGCAGGCTGCGGTGGCTTACTGGGCCACGGGGATTTTTTTTTTTTTTTTTTTTTTGCTTTGCTTTCCATGATCCTTCGGAATTTCTGGCCTCCCGCTGGCCGCCTTTCAGTTTTTGGGGTTGCTTCTCTCTTTCCTAGCTACACCAAATATGCTTTTTCTAACTAAATTCTTGACTTTTTAAGTGAGTCAATGAGGAGACATTGTGTAGCGCTGTTACTCAGCCGCCATCTTGACCAGAAGTATCACTCCAAGGTTTTTCAACTGGCATGCTCAAATCTTTCCAATCTCCTCCCACAAACCCGTTCCAAAGGGTTCTAAACCATACAGGCAGGTAAAGCCACAGCAACAACTTCACCCTGGGACCAATTTATGTCTTAATTATATTCTTCTCAGAAATGACAACCAACATGAAACTTATCTCTAGGCAGCGTCCTTCTCAGATAGAGCAGGGCCCAAAATCCTGAGACACAAAGTGTGCTTCTTGGTATTTATGAGGTGAAAATTTCCACCACTCAGAAAATGTTTTTCACAAAACACCCAGATAATTAAAAATTCTCTTATGCACGAATTTTGAGATTAAAATATCAGTGAACCAAAGAGCCAGAAGGGTAGAGCAGAGAAACCTATGTACTATGTAAGACCCATTTCAGCTGTGGGCAATAGAGATAATAGGCGTTTGTTTCTAGCAGCCAATTCACTATCACTGAAGCAAGCCAAGGACCAGCATTATGAATGCGCAACTGCCACTTACTCTCCAAGGAGTTCTTGAGTCATGGACCCACTAACAATACCTTCGTAATATCAGTAAACCCTACTTCTCTCACACAAAGAAAGCACTAGCATTATTTTCTGTGGACATGTAGAAAGTGCTAATGTCCTTACATGGTAAGATACCACTAACCTTGCTCAGTGGAAGCACACCAAGGTGACAACGGAAGAAAGAGCAGAATCAGGAAACACGTCCGATGTTTAACCCGGAATGATGTCATCAAAGAGACCACTGGGTAAACTGACCACTCTGTTCTACCAAGAGACAAAAGCACCTGAAAGATGGCGGTCAGCCAGGAACAAAAACAGAAGTGAAAAATGTTAGGATGTGGAGTACGCAGTAACTGCTATCAGGAAGATGTCAGGCTTGGGTTTTCCCCATCTGCTTGATAAAACAAATATTTCACAGGCACTGAACAGCCAAGCTTAGATACATCTGCAAGTTCTGAAACATCACAGCAAACCAGGTCATTTCCACTATTGCTCAGAACAAAATCAACCAGTCCTGCCTGATCGGCCCAAGGAGTATTGGAGAAGCCAAGCCAGGGGCATCCTGGGTAATAGATTTACCAATGAGTAACTCAACTTTGATCTCTGAAGCAGCACTGTGACTACATTTTAATCCCAGTCTATCACAACCAGGATGCTGTCTGATCCACCACAAGACCCTCCAAGGAGCCTCACCCATAGATGCCCTGGCAATAGGTCTACAGGATTTCAGAACTGACTGTTGTCCCTAAACCCAGATCAGCATGCTTAGGACCTCAAAAACAACATATCCTTTAATCCCAAACCCCTGGAAATAGGAACGCCACAGACTTGATAGAGAACCTAGAGGCAACCACAAGTCATGCTCATAATTGAACACGTCATTAGAAGATGGGGCCCCATTGGAAAAGGCAGGTGGCAGCACGTGAGCCTTTGAAGGTTATACCTCTCCCTGTTGCCCCGATTTCCTCCTCCATGCCCTTCCACCATGGCATGCTTGCCTCAGAGCCAGCTCAGGACAAATTGAAACCTCTGAACCTGTAAACCAAATTAAACCTCTCCACTTTTATGTTGCAGGTGTTAGACATTCTGCAGCAATGGGACAGCTGACTAGTACAGTTCTCAAAGTCTTACAGTAACTCAGGCTTCATTCTCACTGCTGCAAGCTGAAGGAAGCACTTGCAAGCCTTTGGTATGAAAATACATCTCCTGGTCTCCCAAGTTGTCAATGAAATCATGGTGGAAGCTCCCTGACTCCACAATGGTGTCGCTCAGGTCACTGCTGACATGAGCCATTTCTCAGCAAGTGTAAACCATAAGAACTACAACCTGAGCGTCCTGGTGGCTAAACACAGGAAAACGAACGCAGTGAAGCAATTGCTGAGGTGGCCTCAGCACTTCCTACATAAAAGTTTTTGAAAGAAATTTATAGCATTATATCTTTGAGCCTGGGATGGGCTAAGTCTCAAAAAGATTTGTGAAATTATTAGTATGTAAATCCTACAGTAAGTGATGTCATAGAAAATTTTTACTAGACTACATAGCACTAAAGAAAAGCTAGTTAAAATCACATTAAACATAATTACAATAAACAATAAGAAAATGAAGGATATGGAATGAAGGAACAAATAAATATTGCCAAAATCCCTCAGAAATACCATAAAATTTTTACTGTTCCTCTCTAAAATGTGAAGAGAGAAGTAAAAAAAAACTAATTGGAAATTTTACTGAGTATAAAGTTGCCATGAACTCCTTTCCCATCTCTAAACATAAACTCCCTAAACTTCAGTTTCCTCACATATAAATTTCTGTGTGAGGCATTTTCCCAATAAAGGTATTTGAGATGAATTGTATGTTCTAGATAAAAAAGGTTGTTTTCTAAACCAAATGTAAGAAACTCAGTGGTTCAACAGAATTCTTTAATGTCTGATTTCCTGGAGTCTTTGATATTTAAGTCAACATAAATTTTCAGCTTTCAAGAGTGGGATGCAGTGTACATTTTCTATGATATAACTCCACAGTAATTTATTTCTGGAGCGAGGGAACGAAAAACTTTTAGGAACCTAGGAATACCTAAGTTCAGCTGACCTCATACTAACCTGGGAGAAAGGCAAGGTAGAAAGATGGGTGAAGATCCAATTAGAGACAGGAAAATTTAAATTCAAAGGCAAAAATATAAACAGCAACTAGTGAGCTTTAACTTTCATGTTCCAAATCCCAAACTAGCAATGTGGTTTTATTAAGCAAGATGAAATTCCTGATCTCAAGGAGAACACCACACACAAGTGGAGAAAGCAGTATCTCTTTTCAAACACTGCATTCCAGTCCAGCAGATTTGCAACACCTACATTTCTTCAAAAGTATTCACTTTTTCCCCCATAAACCCTGCTATTCCACTTACTTTCCCCCCAAATTATTATTTGTATGAGTATGTATTTGCAACGCATAACTGCATCAACTGAGGAAGTAGTGCATACGCTGCCCTACATTGTAGGAGTGTGCACATCAAATCTTCATCACTTTTGCTTCCCAAGCCCCATTCCCATCCTCTCCGCACCCCTTCTCCTCCTCTACAAAATCCATCTCCCTGTTCTTGTCACTTGTGTTTGGCTCTTACTTATTTATACTTTGGGTTGGTCATATTAAAGAAGTAATGCAATATTTAAACTTCTGTGTCTGATTCATTTCCTTAAGCATTATGATCTCAAGGTGCATCCATTTGCCTGCAAATGACCCAAACTGATCTTTCTTTATGGCAGAGTAGTACTCTATTGTATATGTATGTGTGTGTGTGTGTGTGTGTGTGTGTGTATACACTCCAAATTGATATATAAAAAATTGTGTGCCAATACAGTTTTATTTCTGAAATTATAATTAAAAATAAGTATATTCATGTTATTGAATCCACACTTTATGTTAACATTATTTCTTTATTGTTTGACTAAAATATTATTGCTTAATCAGCAAAGATTAAAAATTATAGCTCCCTAAAACTTTTCATTAGAATCACACTAAAACCTGCTTCAAATGACAAATTATAATTACAGTTAAGAGACTGGATATTAATAACTTTTTGTATAATTAATATACTTTTGTTTCATGCTCTTAACAGCCTGTAAATGCTCTTTAACACTACTGAATATTGATGCACTAATTTTCAATAGTCTATCATAAATTATACTCATTTGGTAGCTTACAATGTGCAAATTTATTATTTTATAATTGTACACATCAAAAATCTGATGCAGAAGAGAGGTTGATCAGTGGGTACTAATTCATAGTTAGAAGAATTATAAATTCTGCCGTGCTATTAAACAATAGAGTGACAACTGACAGCAATTATGTACTGTTGTTTGCCTTATCCTCAAAGACTTCTAAAGTTAAAAAAAACGATGAACTACTATATCTCAAAAAGCTACAAAGACTCTGAAAGGTATTTATCATAAAGAAATGATAAAACTTTCAGAAAACAGATGTGTTCAGCCTGATTTAAACATTATAGAATATAAATGCAGACATGGTGGCACATATTTGTAATGTCAGCACTCAGGAGACTGAGGATTGTCATGAGTTTGAGGTCAGCCTGAGATACATAGTAAATTTAGGACTAGCATGGACTACAGAGCAAGACCTTGTCTCAAAAAAAAAAAAAAAGCTTACAGAATATAAATACATCAAAGTATCCTAAGTACCACAATCATATAGATGTTTTAAAAGATTCTATGGTATCAGTTAAAATAAATTGCAATGGATCCAAAAAATTCATAATCATGTAATTAAAAATCATAAAACTCAAACAATTTTTTCTACCATATCTTTCAAAGAGGCGAACTTTTTAACTTTAGAACCATGTGCCTCATCTGGATCTCTTGTATAAACTCCCCAGGATTCACCTTTACACACAAACCATTCCTCTGTATCCTAATATAAATATGTGTGTTTACAATATTACTTAGTTCAAGCTTCCAATTTCTAATAAATATGGTCTTATTAGTTATCATGTATGTAGTAGTTACCTTATTATCTGTGTTCAAGAATTGAATTAGTCACATAATGAAAACTCCCTTTAAAGAAAAGTAAAATATGGATTTTCTGCTAAAACTACATTCTAATCTTTTAAAAGAATATAACATTGTCTTATTCTTAATTATCATGAATGTAGCACAATGTATCAATTTAAAAAATTGTTCAAAGAATACACGAAAGCATGTTAACAGGAACCCCATGTCCTCTGCCATCTTTACCCTTACCAGCTGTTATGGTTAGGATCTTAAATGTCCCCCAAAGACCATGGTTTAAGGATCAGGTCACCAACCTGTGGCACTACCGAGATATGCTGGAGCCTTCAGGAGACAGGACCTAGAGGAAGGAATTTAGGTCATTTGCGGGCGACATTCCCTTGATGAATTTTATTTTCCTTGCAAAGAAATAATATTTCAAATGTTCTTTTATGTCTTCTTAATTAAACAAGCTAATATAATAAAATGTTGGTGTGCTTCTGTGAAACAAGCAGATAAGCAATAAATTACCTCAGGCTGCTTCACTTTTGCACAGGAGAAGATACGAGAAAGAATTAAAACTGTCAGTAAACAACATTTACTGAGTGGGAAAAAACTGCTGCAAGGAAGGCAGGAGGGCGCCTTTTCTTGGCTCTCCAACTGACCCGCCCCCACCAGAAGTACCTGAATTGAACCGGATGCTCCACTGCTCAGCTACATCTCAATCGTTTCTTACATTTTCGTTTTGAAACAATATCTCAGTACATTGTTCAGGCAAGACAAGAACTTGCGATCCTCTTGTCTTAGACCTTCATGCTGTTATAACAGAATATTAGTAATTGGATAATTTATAAAGGAATAAAATTGGTTTTTCATAGGTCTGGAAGGCATTCTGATGGCATGCTTTATAACTTAGTGGCACCTAAACTACTAATACGAATGCAGTAACAATCTTAGGGCAAATAAGTATTTTTTGGTCATGATCTTGATTTTATTTGTGCTTAGATAATATATAACACATATTTTTGTGCACAACAGCAAAATCGAAGACCTATTAACTTATCAGAAAAATTCACTGACAATTTTCATTATTTCTTTATACATAAACTACCTATGAGATATTGT
This sequence comes from Ctenodactylus gundi, assembly GCA_004027205.1. NCBI lineage: Eukaryota > Metazoa > Chordata > Mammalia > Rodentia > Ctenodactylidae > Ctenodactylus > Ctenodactylus gundi. The sequence continues at coordinate 134,095 of PVKB01000473.1, read as the reverse complement.
CACTATTCAAAATATCAATTTAAAGGCTAGCAATTTGCAATCCATGAGCCAAATCTTGCCTACAGGCATAGTTTTGTTTAGCCTAGAAGCTAGAGATGTTTCTCATATTTTTGAAGGGCATGAGGAAAAAAAGAGATCTAAACTATTTACAACCCTAATCATTTATAGAAAGTTATTAATCCGTAGTTTAAACAATTTACTATCATTTTAAATTATAAATTTAATGTAGCTGCTTTGAAATTTATTTACTGAATTTTAAAAATGAAATTGAAGGTAACTAAGAAATATAGATAGATCTCTACCAAATTCTGTTTCCTCCATATTTCTCAAAGAATCTAATCACGGGCCACATCATAGGCAGCAGGCAGGCATCACTTAGTATGCTTCACAGATTAATCTCATATAAATGACATTATAACTTTACAGAGGTAATCTGAATTTCTGGGGGATTTATTAGTGTTCTTGAAAAAAAGTAAGTCGCATTCTCTGTGTATTTAATTTAAATAGCATTATGTCCCTCTAGTTTAAAATTTCCAATTTCTTCCATTATTATAAACCTAAAGCAGAAGTGAGTAGCAACAACTACAATGAAACATCATGCAAAAATATTATCTTCCAAATGTACTTTGTTTTTTTTTTTTTTTACAGCAGTGTCAATTGTTTAATTTGAAACAATTCTACCTAAGGATTTGCATTGAGTGAATCACTTGAAATTTAAAATTCTCCTGGCTCTCAGGTCAGTTAGTGTGGTCAAGAAGTCTAATAACACTCAGGGGTAATAAGTTGATGTTAGCATACGTAGTGGCCTGCCTGTCTCACTGTAACAGGATGAGCCCAAACCAACCAACCACAGAACAGAAGGTTTTTATTTTAAGGAACTTAAATACAAACACATTTTCTGAACACTGGTTAATTTTTATGGGCCTAATTTTCCACAAGAATTATATGGTGAATGGGAGAGAACACTTGTAAAAAGCATATCACACCTAACTACTCAGTAACAAAATTAACTTTCTACTAGACAAGCATGAAAATACAAGCCAACTATTATGTATATAATCACTGTTAACATTAGACTTTCAACCCAGACAAGGACTAGAGATTTTCTTGTTCTTGATTTTGTAATAACGCATAAATTTTTATTATTTTCTTTTGTCAATGCCTATGTATTATGTATTACCAGTGGTTCTCTTCTGAGCCTTTGAAAATAATATCATTCTTCACAATGAGTCTTCACCACTTGAATACACAGCAGTACTACTGCTGTGTGAGTACTGATTTCATTCTTTTTCCAAAGCTATGAACTAATTATTACTATAATAAACACATCAACCACTTACTTTCATAGTACAAAAAACAAACAAACAAACAAACAAAACCCTGAAAACACCCCTGATGTAACAAGTGATCGTAGGCCTCCAATAATGGAAAGTCTACAGACCATTCAGATATTGGTGAACTATGGGATGAGTCACATGCACAATCCGCCTACTAGGTACTACTTTATTGGTTGCATGTGATTTTTTATACTCTTGCCCTCATGTGTACTTGGTAGTCAATTTTTTTGTGTTCAGTAAAGATGCTGACAGCTTTTTCATGGAGCAATAACATGGGCTTAACACCCTTTCCTGGAGGTTTTGTGAGTAAAGAGAAGAAATGGAACTGATGGCAGAAATTTTGACCACTCACAAAATTTTCCCTCTGGCGACCCATGTAACTTTTCTTAATTCTCCAGAGCCACTCTTTCCTCTTCCCCAGGCAGAGACCAGATGGAAGAACTTTATTAATAGCACCTTAGTTCATCATAAGGCACTTGAAGATACAGCATGACTTATAAATGAAGTTATGAAATGATATCCTGATACCTACAAAAATCTTATCCCAGGATTTGCAGAGTTTTTTGTCTCCAAAATATAGAGGTTTTATGGCAAGAAATATCTTCAAGTCAAACGATCACAACCTTTAAAATTTTTCCAAAACCCTAAAATACTAAGCTGTGGTTGTCGCAAAGTGCTTGCTGTTACAAAGGCAAATTTAATGAGAGGTGATACACTTTACCTAATGCAACACAGCAATTTAGTAGAATAGACATACTTCTTTTTTTTCATTCCCAACCTAATGCTGTAAGTGACACAAATTAATTCCTTTGATAACAAATACATGAAAGCAAGTTGGAAGAAACTCTCCAGAAAGAGCGAAATATTTTTTATATTTTTGAGACTTAAGGAAACTAGAACAAAAATGCAGCTGCCCCTCTGCCCCCTTTAAACAGACAAGAAGTGAAACTCTCAAGCTTATTCTTGTTCTGATTCAGAGGTCAGAAGTAAATAAAATAAGCAATTAGAGTAAACAGAAGTACCTACATGTAAGAGGTGAGAGGATGCTTTCATATGGAAACAATATGACTCTGCAATGATGTCGTATTTATTAGAATAAAACCAAGCCATCCTGAACATTATTGTAATTATACTTAAAACACTATTAATTACACTTCTAAATAAAAACACGTTTCTGGTTCCTCTCTGGCCACTTGCTCCCTCCCAGGCCCTTCCTTAAGAGTGAAATCATCACAACCTATGCAGAAAGTAACTTTGAAAACCGAGTCACCTTAGGCATCCTCCTCTCGTGTGACCCTTACTCTCCCAAGACCTATTAACTTAGTCAGGTCTCAAGCCTTTAAATCCTGGCTCACTTCCCTGTCCCTTCTGCAAGCCTCAAGCTGTTGTTACTTTTCTTCTGGCCTTGCTATCTGTTCACTTGTATCTCCTTCTATGCCTCCAATTCATCCAGCAGGGTGCACTGAAATAGACCTTGCTCTAGAGCAAATGTAAGCACATTATTCCTTGGTTTCACCCTTTTCAGTGGCTCCTCCAGGAACTACAACTTTACCTAGTAGTCTATTAAATTTCTGAGATAGTTTCAGTGTGCTACGTGATACATACCTGATCACTTTATATGGTTTGGTATAAAGGAGATTTATTTTAGATTATTTTGTACTAGCAAAGACTATGCAATAAAAGTTACACCAATTCTGAAACTCGTTCCACTAAAAAAGAAGTTTTTGTTCTCACTGATAAAGGATGGGTGCTATTTCATTGCTTTCTGTTCTTTAGGAATCAAAGATACTGAGCATAATGGATGTTGAAATGAAGATTGGTGTCTGGGAATGTAACTCAGTGGTAGAGCACTTGCCTAGCGAGTGTGAGGCCTAGGATTTAACATGGGCACTAGAAAAATGAAAAATAAAATGTTGATTGAAAATTCATGCTACTAAATACTGAAAAACATACTATTATTTCATTATTTTTGCTATCATAATGGCATAAAAATACTATTGTCTGAAGTTGAATTTACAAATTTTGATCTTAAGAAATCACAGAATATTGTCTTTGACTATTTGTAAAGACTTCTCCACAGGAATACCTCACTTGCTCCAAAGGTTTAGAGCCAGTAGATGTGTTATGCTGACCACTTGATCACAAAGCACTTTTTTCCCCTTTTTTCCACAACTCTATTTCATGTTTTACACATCATTGTCATCATATATATTTCCCTTTCCGAATTCTAAAATTTTACATGGGAAGATTTCCAATATCACATACAATATGGGACAATATTTCTAAAAATTTTCTAATTGAAATACCTTAGAAAAGTAAATCAATCAATTGAAAAATAGAACAAATACAGATGAAAATTTGCAGGGGCATGGCTTTTATATAATTTGATATCACTTTTCTCTTCTTGAAGAGGTTAATTTTTTGGTATTTCTAAAATATGTTATACAAACATCATGTGTAGTGACCAAACATACAATAGGACAAAATAATATGACATAAAATTAATTCAACAGCCCCCAATTTAACCTTTTAAAAATCCCTTAATGTATAGAAAGATGTTCTAAATATAGTATGTTTGCCTTATAAATCCCACGACCTCTTCACTGGGTGTCAATTTCTCCCTCCTCCTCTGTAATAGCAAAGTGTGCCTGTGACATGGCAGTGGGCTGGAAAATTGCCTTTTCCATCGTGTTTGACCATGTGATTAATCTCTTATCGCTAAGGGAGTCCAAACAAGAATTATGTGAGATACTCCATTAGACTTAAGAAGAAATCTTTGACCCAAACTTTCTGTTTTGTTCTATTTGGAAGTTACATACTTTTAAAAATGGCAGAGCTGTTGCCTGAACGAAAAACAGCATCTAGCAGAGCTGCACAGCCTGCCTAGACTCTCCCACAGAAGAGCAATAAACTTTCATCTCCTTTGAGTCCCTGCCTTGAAGGATGTTTATGCCAGAGCAGGTTATCCCTTTACCCTCATACAGTGTCAGGCATTAGAACTGTGCAAATTGTGTTTATTTCTATACCTGCTTTAATTTATCCAGTTTTGATGAATCCTTTCAGCAGACCTTTCAAAATTAGCAAATATTAATATTTACAATGAGAAGTACATATTCAGAAATCTCAATAGGCTTTTAATTATCAAACTTCAAAAATCAGCATAACATTACTTTTATAACTACATTTCTGAATGCAGCACCTTGGACTGCTCAGCCATCTTGACGATGCTTTATCTGCATTTCTAAGAGACATACTAACAAAGTTAGACCAATTTTTATGCACAATGGATAGGATGAAATTTCCTATTATGAGTGGTTATAGAAAGTGGGATGCAAAACTCTCAAAATAAAATCATCTAATGCAAAACAAGGTTAATATTTTCATAAATCATTGGGTTAAATTAAAACATACTGATGTTTTAACATAATTTCTGAATTATTAAATACAATTAAGAAGACTATCAGTGTCTTTTGTTACAGACAGGATTATCACGGAAGGAATCCTAGGTCCTTGAAAGACAAAACTAGAGGTCTAAACAGAGGGAAGAATCACTGCTTCATTTCTGTTCATTTTCAAGTTGTTTACTTAAAATAGAATGTTCTAGTTTGTCTGAATCATACACACATTCATAGTTTGTTATAGAAATGAATATTGTAGTAAAATGTCCACATTGTTAAAGTGGCACTCATGCCAAAAGAAAAAGAAAAAGACCTGTTAAGAAAAACGTGTCTGTGGGATAAAATTCAAAGAAAGCATACTTTGGCATCATAAATAAACAGATGAAGAGAAAAAGAGATTTTTCAATGCTTTTCTCTATTATAATGATTTTTATCTGATGGAAAAATACAGTTGATGGCTCTACAGCACCAGTCCAGGAATTACTATTTAGACTCTAATCTGGTTTCTTTTTGTAAAAGATGCTTTGCATTCTGATGGGGTGATTATTAATTCCAGTTCACTCCCTGATGCTGGTCCAGGACACTTACAGCTTCACATTCAAAGGCGTAAGCATGACCGTGAGCTCTTACTTCTTCTAATTCCTATGCAGTGGTCCAGAGTAGCTCCTATTCCTATCCAAGTTTTATTCTCAAATCCTCTATGGTCCACCTTGGAGATTAACTTTTAGATCATTATTTTTTATTTCAAAGAAAAAATAGCAGTCAGTATACATGAGCTTCTTCAACATCTTGCCACCAAAGTGCAAAATAGCTAGAAAGGGGCTTCCCCTTTTCCCTTCAGGTTCTGTTAAAACTCTGCCTCTTTCTCCTCGTCAAGGCTTGCCACTGGACTATATGCCCTGTATCCTACTCTTTTGATGTCCCTGTACCCCTGATAGCACTTTCTGTCACTGTTCCATCTCCTTAACATCTTGAGAGCAGCCAATTTACTCGTCTCAAAACAATGCAAATCTTTATCAGCCCCGTGACTTCCCCTCCTCCCTTTTCATAGTTAGCACTCCTGTAGAGTTCCCCAGCTCTCAGACCTCAACTTGGTGACATCTGACTCTGTGACCTCTGAAGAGATTATGTCAACTCGAGGCAATTAGGAACCAAAACTAGATTACATCTTATATGTGTGTGTGACTGATTTGTGTGCCATTGAATGAGGAAAGAACACCCACCCAGATGTGGGAGGCTCATCTGGGACCTCAAAACATATAAAAGGAAGGAAGAAAAAGATCATTACATCTCTTTTTTCTGAGAAAGTCTCACCTTCACAATTGTCTACAGATGCTGTCTTGCTACAGGCCACAGATCTTCATCATAGATTTGCTCTAGTCTTGATTTGCACTTCTATACCCAATGCCAACCTTGAGTCTGTGGTCTTTGCCATTGTTCGTTGAACAACTGAGATCTGCAGCAGACTCGCACTGGCTGTCCTGCAGTCATGGACAGTGTTCTACCTCTCAGATGGGCAGCCATTGGATCCTCCAGCTCTTACACGTGCAGGCCGCCATCTTGGGCTATCTCTGTCCTCGGACTTGTAAGCCTTCCAAATGGATCCCTTTTCCTCTTATAACTTCTGCCAATTCTGTCTTTTATAGAACCCCAACCAATACAGACCCTTACCTAAAATTGCAATCTTAACAATACTTATTTTGCCATTTTTTTTGCTTTGCTACAGCTTTTCTACCAACTTTCACAAATGTTTTATCTTTTACTGATTTCACTTGGCACCCCTCAGGAACTTGAGAATCCTCTGCACTAACTAGCCTTGCAAGCAATATTCACCTTGCTGCATAAAAGTTAGAGTTTTATTTACATTATGTACGTTACAACCTAATGCTGGCACCTGGAAATATTGCTGTGACCTGCTTTTGGTTTTGTTCGTTTCTTTCCTGTAATTGGTAATACGAACCAATATTTTTGCTATGATTTGTACCTGGAGTGTCCTACAAAAGCCTCATGTACCTATGAATAGTCTACACAATTGGGAGATTGATTCTTGCCGAAAGAGGTAGATGCTTGAGACTTGACCCAGAAAGGCACAATCCTGGGGCTTAACCTGGAAGATGTAGTGAAAGTTATATGCTAGCTTCACCCTTCCTCCAGCATGTGCCTTCCCTATTTGCCTTGCCATGAACAGTTCAGCTGTGCCCCCTCCATGTGTGCTCACCAAAACTGGCCACCCACATATGGACTCTGACCATCTCACAATGAGTCAAAACAAGTCTTTCCTCCCTTAAGTAGATGCTCAGCATGTTATCCCAGAAATGAGAAAGTAACTAAGACAATTTTACTTTCCTGAAATGTCCATTCTTCTTTGCTTTTATAAGATCACACTGGCCTGGTTTTCTTTCCTCCTGTATGGTTATTTCTCACTGGGGCCACATCTCTCTCTAATGCTTTCTTCCTTAGGACTCTCTTGGGTTGTCTCCTCAATCTTAACAATATTCCTAGAATATGCTCTCAAATGTGAGGACTTCAACTTTCTACATATTCCAAGAGTACATTCATATTCCAATAATGATTATAAATATTACTGTAACTTATACATTATCCAGACCATTGCTATATTTAACATACCTTCACAACAATTCATGAAGTACTGTTTTCATTCCAGTTTCAATGAGCAATAAATTTAGAAATATTTAAAGTAATCAGCCATGGTCACAGTCCTGGTTGGTCATGGAGGCAAAATCTGAGCCAAATAATTTGGCCTCCAAGGTTTATAACGGCATCAGGTTAAATCTCAACTATGCACAGCTCACCACTAAGTTTTATCCAGCCTCTTCTCTATAAGCAATCACTAGTAGACCAATCTCCCTATCACTGGGTCATCCTTGTTAAATTGAAAATTTTATAGAAAACACTTTTATTTTATAACCTTTGAATCAAAAATGTATCTACACTCTCACATTTGAAGAACCTACTAACCTAGTTACCATTGTGGTATTTCAGTGTTTGATGTTATCATTAAAATCTATTTTTGTAACTGTAGTAGAAATTTATTTATAAATAAAGGAGAAGAATCCAAGGAAACCCTAACATATAGCAAAGTACAGAAGCTATCTTTTTAAAGAATAATTTTATTCATCTCTCTCTATCTTCAAGAAAAAAAACTCCATTCTGGATACTTTTAATAAAGTCTGTACATTTTTATTTATGACTGCATATGATCAAGGAGAATCAGGGAGATTAAATAATCTGTTTAGTTTATACAAATGAACTGGCAACAGTACCAGAAGAATAACATACTTAAAGTTGTCTCAGCAAACTAAACCCAGATACTTGAAATTTGACATCTGGGAAAAAAATGGCCATACTTCTAAAATATGTCCATTCATCATTGGTTCCAAGAACGAGATCAATGAAAAAATATGCTCTTGTCATTGAAGACAATATAACTATCCATTTTCTAGCAGTAATCTATGTATGAGACCACCACACACAAGGAAGTCACCAATTAACTAGCTTCCTCATCCTTATTGTCACATGGAACCCACATGGAATTGCAAATTCAAAAATAGCCTCTCCCTTAGAAAATGCTTAGAAGGAGCTAATAAAATGCCATAATTGTTTTCTTCCATCCCTCTCATCCTCCTTACTCCCAGCTAGGCTGCTATGAGAAACACTAGCATCACATTTATTTTAAGAAGTATAGTTCATATAGGTAAACGTGTCAGTAGACACTTGGAGAGAGGTCCTACCAGATGCTCTTGCCAAAGCACACATAAGGGGAAATCAGTTCTAGTCCCTCCTCACATTCTATGACCTTCCATTTGAATAAGGTCACAAGGCTCCAACAGCTTCATCCTTTCTCACTCTTAATTTACCTATTTTTCAAAAGCTTACTTATTACTTAAAATAAAAGCTAGCACAAAATTCTGGTTAACATTCTGTCTAAACATGAATTTTATGGCTACCCTTTTATGTTATCTCTGAAGTGTTATAATACCCTCGTTTATACAGAAAAATCAAACGTGTACCTCTGCTCAGCAATTTCTTAATTACACTAGTTTGTTTGTTATCATTTGTATTTGCATTTCCTTAATTAAATGGTTCATTAGGAGTAGACAGTTGTACAAATATCTCTAACACTGTTGCTAAAATGTGAATTACCTTTTTTAACAGACTACAGCAAATAGATTCCACAGTATCTACTGGCTTCCAGTTGGTCAGAAACATTCTGGTCTACTCAAGAGCCATCCCTTTCTCATAAGTTCCTGTGCTAAGTTTAGAGTCATCTCTTCTCAGGCAAAATATGCCCTCATTGACTTCATTCTCCCTTGTACGAATCCAGGATTTCTCTATTGCTAAAAGCCTGCTCTTTCTACCTTGAGTCTTTACTAATGCTTCCTCCCAATGGAACTCTACAACAATGAAATGTTAAACTTGCCTACACCCTCTTCGAGAAGACATTCTTTTCATCATTTCCAATCAGATTTCCAACAGCAGCTTCTCCAAATCTGTGGAAAATTTATTAGCTAGAACATAAGTTGGCATGTATTTACATGAAATTTCCCCCAAAATGTGTTGAATTGATCTGGTCCAATCTGGTTATCTAATTTAGGAAATCTCCAGGAAAAAAATTCAGACTTTCTTTGAATATTTCTTAAAGATGAGACTCATGCATATAGATGATCAATATATACAAATGTGTTAGGAGGTTAAGAAAGCATTTCTCCCAAGTTTTCCAAAGGCCCATGAGTCTTGACTAGAGACATAGAGTCTATTCCTTATCCACGTCTCTCTATTTCTTGGGTCAGTAACTGGACACCAGAAAAAGAAAAACATTCCAGTTTCTACTTACTGGAAGTTTTACTTAGACAAGCAAATTAATCTCTAAACCACTGACACTTCCCTATAAAATCAAGGCTAAGAGTACTTCTATTTCAAAGATTTTAATTTTGATGAATATAACATGGGTACTGAGGCTCGTGACCTTCACTTTGCCTGAATATTTCTTTCCCACATACTTATTAATTCCCATTTTTAAATATCACATTCTTAACAAAATCCTCTTATCTACGTTATTGGTTCTTTGTGTATCTTTCCCAGTAGAGACTACAACTTCACACAAAAAAGTGGATGACATCACTTTATTCCATAATATATATCTTGTATATAGTATAAATATGTAAATACTAATTACAGAATAAAACTTTCTCTTTTATTTTTTTATTTTTTATTTCCCCTAATAGAATTACACACTATTATGCACTGCATAAAATAAACATATTCTTCATATGTAAACCATTATTCACATGTACTCTATTAGAATAAAGATATCATGGAGAATATGTAAATATTATGTTGATAATCATTAATATTTTCATATTTAGTATCAGTGTTTTAGTTTAATTAAACCGCATAGATAAAAACTCAGACTGACATGTCATTAACAGTGAAATAAATACTCAACCCCAAGGACAGCACTGCTGTAAGAGCTAACCCTGACCTTCCCATGGAAATAATAATACCCCATCATCAACACATGAGACTTCTAGCTTCATTTGGTATAAAATAATAGCCCTATCAAAATTCTAAAAAAAAATCCTCAAAGGCTACACAGATCCTTTTATTCATTTTTAATCTGACTGGAGGTTACATTAACAAGTCCATCCTAAGAGGAGGGGGAGAAAAGTGGATTATTATGTGGTTTTATTTACACAACTGTCAATGGTATCAAAGTTTCCCAACAAATGAGGTCACACGGTTGCAATTAGATTTGGGTGGCAATTCCTGGCACAGCAATGGTCCCTGAGGGGCTTCTCCAATAAAATTCCAACTCCCACAGATAAAGAAAGAAAGAAAGAAAGAAAGAAAGAAAGAAAGAAAGAAAAGAAAAGAAAAAGAAAGAAACTTGCTGTCCCTGCCAATCTACATTGGGAAATTCCGTTCGGAAAGTTTCAGGCATACAGATTTGAGAAGTAGAAATTCAGCTCCTGGGAATTTGGCTTTCTATCATCCCTTCATCATATCCACCTTATAAACTAAAAGGGCATTAAATTACAATTTATTCCCCCTCTAGTATATATTGTATATCTTCTCTAAATTGGGAAAGGAAAAACATCGGAAAAATGAAGAAAACTACTATATTCCAAAGGAAGATAAAAACCATATATACTATACTAAAAATAGCATATTAACTAAGAAAAGAGAAATCTTCATGCAAGATATAAAAACCCAATCCAACCTGTCTGAAGAAGTAAAAACAACAGAAAGAGCCAGATTTATTGGAACAGGCCTATAACCCCAGCATTCTAGGAGGTTGAGGCCGGAGAATCACAAGTTCAAGCCTAGCCTAGGCAATTTAGCAACTTAGTGTCTCAAAATGCAGCTACCATGCTTGCTTCAGCAACACATATACTAAAAAATACATGTACATGATCTTTGACAAGGGGCCAAAAACACAGACTGGGGCAGGGGGAAAGATAGTCTCTTTAATAAATGCTGCTGGGAAGAATGACTCTAGATGCACACCTATCTCTGTGTACCAATATCAAATTAAAGTGGTTCAAAGATCTAGATATCAAAGCTGAAACACTGAATTTTCTTGGGGACAAAATAGGAAAAAATCTAGAAGATGTATGTATGGGCAAGGACTTTCCTAATAGGACACCTGATGCAAAAGAAATATCCCCCACAATCAACAAGTGAGATTATATCAAACTGAAAAGTTTCTGGAAGGCAAAGAAGACAATTAACAGAGTGAAGACAGACCAGTAGAATGGGAAAAGTATTGTTACCACCTACACCTTGGAAGGAGGCTAATAACTAGAACATACAAGGAAATGAAGGAAAATAGAACCCTCAAAATCAAAGACACAATTAAAAAATAGGCAACTGAAATAAACAAACAATTCTCAGATGAAGAAGTACAACTGGCCAGCAAATACATGAAAAGATGCTCAACATCTTTAGTTATTAGCAAATCAAACATCACTAAGATGTCACCCCAGTGAGAATGGCCTATATCAAGAACTCGTACAGCAATGGATGCTGGTGGTGGTGGTGGTGGTGGTGGTGGCGATAGGAACCCTTTACACTGCTGGTGGGATTACAAACTGGTACAACCACAATGGAAAGCACTATGGAAATTTTGTAAAAGGCTGAAAACAAGTAATCCAATTGATTCAGTGATACCTCTTATAAGTTTCTTTCCAAAAGAGGTCACAGCAACATAAAACAGAGATCTAGGGGAACCAATGTTTATAGCAGCACAATTAACAGCAGCTAAGTTGTGGAAGATGCTGAAATATCCATTAACATATCAATGGATACAAAAATGTGGTGTATGTACACAATGGGGGTACTGCTCTTCCATTAAGACAAACAGATGTGAGGCATGTGTAGGTTAATGGATACAACTTGAGATCATCCTGCTTAGTGAAGTGAGTCAAATTCTGGAGGTTATACATCTCATGGTTTCTCTAATATGAGAAACGCAGAATACAGGTATGTTATGGAGCCAAATGGGTGAGATACTGGGAAGATGGGGCACGAGGGAGGGGTAAGCAGTGTAACAAGGGAGTTGGGAAGGGACTGAAAGGTTGTCGTCATATCGATGCACACAAACATCTGAAGTTCAATGTAACTGTTGTGTATCACAATAAAATAAAAATGGTAAAAAATTTAAAATTTAAAATAAATAAAAACAGGCAGAGATGTTAACTCAATGTATCAATGTGAAGCTCCTAGGCTCTATTCCCAGTAGACAGCAGGAGCTTCTATCCATCCATCCTTTGTTCCTAAATAACAACCTGTTTTACCTATTCTATACCTTGACTCCTTTCATGTGTAATTTCATTCTTTGATATCATGGAGCAAAAAAAACCTCAAACCCTAACAATGGGTAGATGGTACAGCTTCCACTGTACATCTTACTGGACACTGTTTCTAGCACAGTTTTTAATTAAACTTTATTAATTATAACCTGAAATTAAATTCCAGGTTGATAAATGATGTTAAAATGAAATAGTTGTAAGAAACTGATGAAAGGATTCTTTTGCTTCATCATTTATTTTAAGCATGCACAGGCAAATGCTCTTACTCAGATGGGAAAATATAGGAAGCTTAAAGATAAAACATGATGGCTTTAAAATTCTAGGAAGAAAAATGAGTTTAATGTGGTTAATGCCCAGCTAATTCACAGTGTGACTGAGTAGCCCAAGAAGAGCTGGGCCTAAGTTCTATATTTCATGATCACCTTATTTGTGCTTCTCTTGAGAACTCCAGTGTAGAGAAATTCAGTGAGAAATTCAGTAAGAAATTCTAGAAGTAAGTGCCCAAAATAGCTGTATTTCTAAGTTCTTCCAGGTAATTGTAATGCAAGATAGAAACAGTCATTAGTCTAGACCTAGGTCTACCTCAGTTGTTGATTATAAGTTTTCTGAGAAATATTTCATTATTAAGTGTTGAGACCAAAACCTGGGACAAATCTTCACATAAGAGAAAAACATCAGAGTCATTCTTGTAACAAAGAATATACTGTTGGCACCATGTTTAGTGGTATTGACAATGTCCTTAGTCAGTGCTATAATATGGAAGAAACGAGTTAGCTACATAATAATTTGAAGGGACAAATCAGATTATTACTATAAACAGTCTGTGACATGGCTCATTTAGGGAAAAAAATTCAGTAAAATCAAGCTCTTAAATTGATCAAAAAGTGTAACAGGAATCCCAATTAAAAGATCATTTTTTCAGAATTAATAATACTATTCTAATTTAGCAAAACCCCCAGAATATGACAAATGAAAGAGCATTTACAATAATAAAAAATCATAAAAATTGTAGGAACTTAATAAACTATTCCTAGATACCTACAGGAAAAAAAATGGTCTTTTAAAAGGCATAAAAAAGAACTTATCTCTTAAGACATTCCCTGTTGCTGGATGAAATTACTTCACAGTATTAATAACCAACTTCTCCAAGTTAAACTACATATTCAATTCAGTCTCAAAATTTCCAGCTGCTTTTAAGAACACTAATTAAGAGATGGCATTGAAACATGTATGCCACTGCACTGAGAAAAAAATTGTAATTCTTACATACAACAATATAAAGCACTGGATTCCTGATGCAGTAAAGTTTTTAATATGGGAGGTAAACCAATTAATGAAATGGAATGTAAGAAACTGCATTACTTTTGTATGTAAGGAAGAATTTCTTTTTTAAAAATTGCAAATAAATACAAACTTTAAAATCTAGGCAAAAGAAAAGGTCTACATCGTTTATAACTCCATCATCTGCATTCAGTGTAGATTAATGATGGCCTAACAGAATCATATCAATGTGACTTTGAAAACTGAATTATTCAATAAGTTAAAGGACAGAGAAAAACACAAGTATCAAGATTGGTAATGTTCTGTCATATAAAACCGGCATTAACAAACTTTTTTTCCTAATGGGTCAGACAGTAGCCTTTTGTTCTCCATCACCTGCCTATTCAATTCTGCTCTTGCAACATGAAAGAAGCCACTTACAGCACAACAAATGTGGGGAGCCGTGTTCCACTAGCACTGCACTTACAAATATTAGTCTGCAACTGATTTGGCCATGAGCAATATTTTTCTGGCCCTTGCTTTTTAAAAAAAAATCTCAAATTAAGAATCAATCATAAGTCACCATCGCCAGTTTTGATATATAAGCACAAGAAAGAAATGAAGTAAATGATGCAATCAGAGAAATAATCTAAAAAATTACACAATGAGATGATAAAAGTGCATGGTTCTACTTTTTAAAAAAAGTAGTAAATCAGCCATGAAATATTTAAATGACAAAATTTTTATTTATCAAAATGTAGACTATGAATTTTTATAGGGAATTCTTTTAAGAAAAGTCACTGGGTTATAAATTATTTAGAAGAAATATCTTTCAGTAAATATATTACAAACAGGATTCAAAATAACCCTTAAATTATTCAACAAATTTTTCCAGTTACTATCAAATTAATCTATAATATCCATGCAACTCTTTGGGGGGTAGAACAACTGAAGTTTAAGCATTTGCACACATTTTTTTTTAACCAATTAGGAGATACACCTCCGGTCTCCAACTGAGAGAATGGGAGGCAATTTCTGATCCTGTTTTTCCAGTAACATCTGGAAAATTTTCACAGTTACGTGCTCATATGGCTTGGTGCAAATGGACCACATTTTTAAACAATCCATGAAAACCAATGAAAATGGTTCTCAGAGGCAAAGGCTTAACATTAAAGTTAGTGAATTTGTGAATATATATAAAGGGAAGCTTAAAAACCGGAGCAATTTGAAAACTTGCTGATGAGAAGTCTTAAACTGAGGTTCTAGCCATAGGCACACTAATCACAATTCTCTAAAGTTTTAATTTAAAGCAAATATTAATAGACAATTAAAAGTCATCATCTCCCAGTACACTCCATCTTTCAACTAAACACCTTCAAGTCTTAATTACATTATTTCACACATATTATTTGTTTTTAAAGAAATATATTTCTCATGGAATGCACATCTATTCTAAGAACCTGTATTATTTTAACACTTCACTGAAAGTGAAAAAGATTACCACACACAAATATATACACGTATTGCTTATCGAGGGGATGGAAGAGGCCTAATGTCACTACCAGCTTCAATGCCCCTTTCTTTTGATACCAGCCTGAGTGAAATTCAGTTCCACCTAGGCTTTTCTTAAATATAGGCAGTTTCATAATTTTCCATTTTTCTCATGGTTAGAAAGTTGAGCCTCCAAATGAAGCTTACCAAATCTCTTTCTAAATGTAAAGTATACAAAAATTCATATACAGGCTTCATAGAATGATTATGTCATAAATAACTTGTTTTATAAAATACACAATTGTCAAACAGAATTTTTTTTTTCTTTATCCAAAACAACAACTGCAGCCTTCAATTCCTAGACTTTCGAGGCCACAGATTCATGTGTGTAGTTACTGGGAGCCAAAGCATGCCATATTAGAGATGATACAAGAGCAGAAGAATATCTTTTAAATATGTAAAGTTCTGGTAAATTCCGAACTGTACATGTGGTAAGTAGACCCACTCAATATTTTAAATGATTTGAAAATAACTCTCTTGTAGACCATTGTTAAGGTCCCAGACTTGCCCCTATGAAGCACACACCAGGAAACCTGACATTGACAACACTTAAAAAAAAAAAAAACCTAGAACGAATGCCACAGTCCTCAAGAAACAGGGTTGGATTTGAAATCTGAACATAACTGGACTAATTACATGTTAAAATAGGAAAGATTAACATTTTCAAAAGGATTCAGCATTTCATAATGTTCAAAGTGCACAGAATAAAATTTTACAAATTAGTAATACAAAGGACCAGAAAAATATGCAGTCTCAATGGAAAATACAAACAGCATTCTCACACAATCCAAATAGTGAAAATTCAAAGACTTTTTCACAAATACAATAATCATGCCTCAAGAAGAATAAAACATCTTGAGATGAGTAGAATGACATTTACAGAATGAAAGTATAAATCAGCAACAACCTGACTCAAAAAGGAGTAAAGAAATTGAATATTTTTCCAAAAAGAAAAAAAGGATATGCAAATGGCCAGTGAGCATACCCAAAGATAGTATACATAAACTATTACATCAACTAACTATAACTATCACATATTACACAACCACACTGATATACTTCTTACAGATGAGTATGGTGACCATTTAAAAGCAAAGTAAAAAGTAAAAACAGAACATAAATGTAGGCATTGATGTGGGAAAGCTGGAAAACTTTTGTGCTGCTGGAAAGAATGTAAAATAATGAAGCCACCATAATAAACAATGTTTCAGGGCAGTGAGTATAGCTTAATGGTTAAAGCACTTGCCTAGCATACTTAAGGCCCAGGGTTTGAATCCCCATAACCACATAAAACTTAACTGGGTGTGGTGGCACACAGCTGAAATTCCAGCACTCAGGACCCCGAGGCCAGAGGATTACAGTGAGTTCAAGACAAGCTTAATCTATATAGTGAGTATAAGATCAGCCCGGACAGAGCAAGATCCTATCGCAAAACAAAACAAATGAAAAAGTAAAATAAATAAATACACAAAAATGTTACAGTTTCTGAAAAAAATTAAAAATGAAATTACCAAGTGATCTGTTAATTCTATTTCTGAAAGCAGGGTTATCAAGAAACATTCACTGATAAATGTGTTTGAATGTGTACCCCAAAAGCTCATGCTGGAAACTTAATCTCCAATGAAAGAATGTTGAGAAGTTAAAAAATGGGGAAAAATAACCATGCAAATACCAAACTGAAAATGAGACAAATGGACATATTAATTTGAGAGAGGGAGAGAGAGGGAAAGAAATACAAATGCATTTCAGGACAAGGAAAACCTCCAGAGATTAAGCAAGCATTATATAATAAGAGAATTAATTTTCAAAAACGGCATGCTATTGTAAAGATGCGACCCTATCAGTGGGCAGCCTGAAACAGCCTGAAAACATGCAAAGCCAGAATTAATAGAATTGCACGGAGAGGGAGATAAATCTGCAATATTATCCGGAAATATTAAAAACTCCTGTTTTGTTTGTCTGTTTGTTTGTTTGTTTGCCAGTGCTTCTCTTCATGGAGCTGAAGACGGAATGCAGGGCATCTACAACTGAGCTATATTCTCAGCCCACAATGACAGATTTTCAGACATTATAAAAGTGAAAGTATTCAAAACAGCAGGGTACTAGCAAATGGATGCACACAGACCAACAAGAGAAAATGAGTCCAGGAACAGAGAAATTATTAGCTGCTATTTGAAGAAGATGCCAGGGATGACCATTAGAAAAGAACAGAAGTTGTGTTAGAATTCGATAGCTGTATGAATAAAAATCATATCTTATATTTTAGAAAAGAAATTTACTCAAAATGGATCATATATCTAAACGGAAGTTTATAAAAAAATAACGTTTGGAAACAAAGAAAACTTTTCATCTTGAATTAAGAAAAAAATGTCTTAGACAGAATGTCAAAATCTATCCCATAAAAGAAAATTCACTATACTCTATGTATCTTCTGGTTGAACATACACAGTTTCACCAAGCTCGCTAGAAAACATTTATAAAAAACATGCATTTGTACCGAACATGTACAGACTTTACTTGCTGTAATTATCCAAATAATACAACCTCATAGCTATTTACTTAGCACTTGCATTTTATTAGTTATTTTAGGTAATCTACAGATTAAATATTCAGGAAGTTTGTGAGAGTTATATGTAAATACAATACCATTTTACAAGTGGGAGTATCCACAAATTTTGGTAATCATTGGGGTCCTGGAAGCAAGCCCTCACATATCCTGAGGGATGACTAAATCGGATTTCATAAAAATTAACATATTTATGCTGCAAAAGACATCACTATCAGAATAAAAAGATGCATTAAAAGCTGGAACAAAATTTTACAAACCATCTATCGCACCAAGGACTTGTAGAACTTAAAGAACCTTTAAAACAATGAATAGAAAAAATAAACAACTTGGGTTGGAGGAATGGCACAGCAGTTAAAGTGCTTTCCTAGCAAGAGCACAGTTCTGAGTTCAATTCCCCCAGTACCACATAAAGCTAGGCATGTTAGCATGTGTCTGTAATCTCAGCACTCACAAGGATTTAAAGGTGTCCAAGGCCAGCCTGGGATCCTTAGTGAGTTCAGGACCAGTACAGGCTACAGAGTGAGACCCTGTCTTGAAAAAAAAAAAAGAAAGAAAGAAAGAAAGAAAGAAAGAAAAGAAAAGAAAAGAAAAGAAAAGAAAAAGAAACAACTGCATAAAAATGGGGAAAAGATATCAGCAAGCACTTTTATCAATGAATCCAGATGGAAAACAAATAACTAAAACATATACATATATACATATATCTACGTGTAGATTTATGTATACATATTATATCATTACTTGCTAGCGAAATATGGATTAAAACCACTTGAAAATCTTTGACTTGTTAGAATAACAAAAATTAAACCACAACTAATATTGCCAAGTGTAGATGTGACAATTAATGTAAAATGGTGGAATTGCTCTGTAAAACTTTTTAAGAGTGTTTTTATAACATTAAATGTGCATTTTTAATACAATTCAGCAGTCACACTTCCAAGTATTTCCTTTGGAAAAATGAAAATTTCTGGTCATATAAAACATGTTTGCATGCATGGTTACCCTAGCAAAATTTACAATCACCAAAACTTTGAGTAGACCAAATATCTTCCTACAGCTTCATGATAATTACCATATGGTATTTCCAGAAAAAGAAAAACTATTCAGCAATAAGAACACCTTTTTGATACATGGAGCAACCAAATGGATTGCATGAAGCAAATGAAATAGGACTCAAACGATGAAATGTTAATTCCATGTATGAGGCATTGCTGAAAATCTAAAACTATATGAAAAGAAAAACATCTACAGTAGTTAGGTGTTGGGGTGAAGATAAAGTATGAGGAGAAAGGGACAGGCTGAGGGAATCTTTGTAGTGAGAGAATATTTTGTATTCTGGATGGACTGGTGTTTAAGACAGTTGTGCTGGAGTATCTTCCGGACATCAAGCCTGTACACAATGAACATAATCATAATTCTACAAAATACTTTTAGTTGAGATTCTGCAGATCAGAGGACCAGTTAGGACTACAGATATTCATCTAGGAAGCCACCTCTATTTGGATATGACAGGAATTAATGTAATCAACCTTGAAAAGAACATAAACATCTGTTCCTACCATAGAAAAAAGAACTAAAAAGTTGAAAGGCAAATAAATAACATACAAGTAACGCATGCAAATAAACAAGAAAAAAAGACTTTATGTGCCCAACAATTAATTGTGAAAACATGTTCTAAAAACAAAGTTATTAAAATTTATCTTCACAATATTGATAATTCCTTTTAAGTAGAAATAAATAGAAGCTCAATAATAATCACAGTACTTTATAATTCCATAAAATTAAACATCTTCTACAGGCTGTAAAATAGACTATTGCTTTTCCTCTGGGGATTTTGTAAACTCACTAAACAACTGTGGCTTCTCCAAGCACTGTATCCACTAAGCTAATGCTTTTTTTGTACCTTCCTATACATACTGCATCAGATCCTTCATAAAAATCAGGAAAAAGGAGATTTTTTCAATAAAATAGAAAGAGTCGAGGCTACTACTTTGCTGTATAGAATATGGGAAAAAAGGGCAAATTTGCCTGGACCTTGTTTAAGACATGTCAATTTTTTTAAAGACAACTTTGCGTCTTATCCCAGGTGCTGATGGATAGTTCTGGCCGCTGAATTTAGGGGAAGAGCACTTACTAAGAGGATTTTTGGCACCTGTAAAAATCATAAGGTAGTATCAGCTAGAAGGAACAAACACAGAGGACAGAGCAGCACTACCTGGTGCCACTGGGGTGGCTACCATGGGCTATTACTGATTCCATAGTCCCAGGAAGGATAGCAGTGAGCAGAAGTTCTGAAGATTCATAACTATGTCTGCAACACTTTAGGATTTAAAATAAAGCAACTGAAAGATATGAACAGGAAATAAAATATGTATACATACCCACAACAATCTTTACAGGCATTACTAGGAAACAGTGGAAGAATGTTCCATCAGAGGCAAATAACAAATACAGAATACATATGCTATTAACAAAATCTTTAATCTCTGAACTAAAATCATCTTTTTCTACACCTCTCATAGTACTTTAAAATTTTCTTCCTATATAAGATATCATAAGTTTAATTAAAAGCAAAATATCAATGACATCATGATGTCATATCTACCTCAAGATCTTAGTAAGACTATAAACACATAAATTCTTTGGCCTATGGGGACATCCAACATAATGTACACATCATAGTGTATCATATCCTAACTGGAGAACTTTTTGTGTATTGTTTGACAGCAGGGCCTCACTTTATAGTACCGACTGCTCCTGAACTCTCTATGTAGCTCAATCCAGATTCCACTCACTTCAATCCGTCTACCCCTCCTCAAGAGCTTGGATAACAGGTGTGCACCCTTCTGACTGGATACTTTTTATGTGGTGCTGGGCAACTGAACCCAGGGCCTTGCGCATGCTAGGCAAGCACACTAACCTCAGAGCTATGCCTAAGTCCCTCTTTTGTTCAATTAAAAAAATTCCCCAAATGAGTTTAAAATATATTAATATCCATAAGATAGATCATTAAAGTATTATAAAAAATTAAAATAAGTCTTATCATTTATTACTTGTCATCACAATCAAATTTTACAAATGGAAGAATTTATATATAATGTTTAAAAGACTAAATCCTTGATATTTGTCACTTTCTATGTGACCTATTTAGAAAATCTCTAGATTCAAGGTATAAACATAATAAATATGCAATATGAAATGCATCAAAACAAAAGCACAAACTTAATGGTATGAAATTAATTATTTTTTCATTTATAACCCAACCTGTGGCTGTACATGTTTTAAAAATCATATGCTCTTTAAAAAAATAAGGAAATAGTTTTGTTAAAGATAGTATACCTTATTAAATTAATTCAAAGATATGATAGATGATATTCTGTAAATGTTAAAAGTTATATCCCCCATATGTTAACAGAGTTTAGCACAATTTTATATTAAAAACAGAAGAATCTAGATATATTAAATAGTGAATATTAGCAAGGAAAAAAGCATTGACTACATACTCTTCCACAACTGTATCTTAACTCAAACCTTTCTGGAAATAGTAAATAACTTACAGATTTTTAAACTTTTTCATATGTAACTCATATACATACATATAAACAGTGTAATTAAAATCTAATGGGCAACAGAACTAGAGTAACTTTGATTATCATCAATATTTATTTCGCAATCTGTAAACCTAATGTTCAATTACTATAGAAGTTGGTAAACATCCACCACTGAATTAATCGTAACATATGTAATCCATATTCTACATTCACAACATTTCTTTTCCCATCTGGTTGAAATATATTGTTTAGGATTCTTCTATAATTGGCTCTAATTGGTGTAAGAAAAAATTAATAGGGATAAGAGGAAAAATATTTTGCCTTACTGAAATTACATTAGCTGTTATATGCTTAGGGTATTTTTGCTCGTCAAGTTTATAAAATAAAAAACATTGATTGGAAATTCCGGAAGAACAGATCAGATCAAGGCGGTTGGTCAATAAATCATGGTAAAAATCCTAAACAAAAACGGTATCTTAATAAAAATAACAATATAAATTGTCACAGTGGTTTATAAACATCATTTCTCTCCCATGGTAACATGTCAGCACATTGAGAACAAATTTTTTCCACAGCAAACTGGAGAAGTACTGGTGAAATGAAGTATCTCATAAATTATCCAAAGCACAAGTTTAGTAGTAACTTGATTGAATAATTTAAGCATCTCGAGGCTAGATGGGACCTAAGAGAACACCCACACCAGTCTTCTTATTTTAACTACAGAAAAGGGGTCACAAAGAATCACATTTGTTTTTCTACAGCCAAGTTAGCTGTTAGTGAAGCACCAGTCCTCGCTCTCAGGTCCTCACTTAGCTTCCCTACTTGCCCACAGCAATTTTTAATCCATTTATAAGAAGGCACCAGAAGCCTGTGACTTAGCCAATTCATCCTCTACCCTCTGTGTTTCTCCTGCCTCCTTTCAGCATACAGTTTCCTACTTCGGCTTTAAAAAAAAGTCAAATTTTAAAAACCTCGTCCTTTCTCTATTGAATATGTACTTCTAGACAAAGCCAAGACACTGAGCTGGCAAACTAATATGCTTCCAGGATAAGACACATTCATATGTTCATGGAAAGTCTTTATCAATAAAGATCTTTTTACATTTCAAGGAACAAACAAAAAAAATGTGAATCAACTCAAGTTGAATAAAGACATGTATTATCTCATGCATCAAGTGCATTACAGAGTACCAGCTTCTCATCAAAGATCTAGAGGTCTACTCATCATTAAATTTTTTCTATGCCCTTCATGAAACATCAACTGCCACATGGGAATTGCACATATTTTATGGGCGGGGGGCAACCTGATGTCTTGATGATATATATATATCGTATATATGCACTGTTTATTGAAGTGCTAGTCTAATCACTCTTACATGATTAGGTATGCACCCCTCACATTTACATGCTAATGAGCAGCAGTGAAGAAAAATAAAATGACAAAGTTCTAGAAAAAGAGCACAGAAAAAGCAATTCTAAGCTATTTTTTTGTTCAAGTGTACCTCATAGATTAAGCTCCCAAACTGACAGAGGGATTTTTACATTTGAGAAAATAATCTGTGCCTGGATACACCCATGTTTCTGTTTTCTGCATTCACCTTCTTCCTATAAATTATTGCTAGTCAGCTTTCCATAGCTGTGACAAAATAACAGAGAAAGTCACTTTAAGAAAAACGGTTTATTTTTCTCTCACAGTGTCAGACGTTTCAGTCAACAGTCCCTTTTTGGTTTCCTACGGCCATACAGTGAGGTGAAACTTATGGAGGGGAGCATATTGCTCGCTGCATGGCACCTGGTAAGCAGAGAGAGAGAAGAAGAAGCAGAGTTCCATGTTCTCTTGAAAAGCATGCAGTCCTGTCACCTGACTTTCCTTCTACTAGCTCCTGCCTCTTAAATTTTCAACATCAGCCAAGAGCACCATCAACAATAGAGCGAGTCCTCAACATGTAAGCCTCAGGGGACACTTAAGCTCCAACTCTAACACGTTTTGTGGAGAATGCCTTCTCCGCAAGTAATACTGGCTCATTTTTCTCAAAACGGTAAGAAGACTTACCTTATGGAAATAATGTTTACAAGCTGTTTCCAGGATTAGCAGTGCTTCCCATATAGGTTTCCCATAAAGCTTCAGCAGGTCTCCAACGTATGTGAATACAGTCAAAGCTATGAGCTTCTACTACCAATAACTTTTAGAGCCACTTGTGATGAATAAACACTTTAATCTGTATAGGCATAGGAATCTATTATTGTATTTACACTATCCTTAATTTAATGGACTCTGCCATGATGCAGCTGAAAAATAACATCAAATTGTTGATAAAACGAACGCTTAATGGAAGGTGCCTAACAAAAGAGAGCTTAGAATCATCCTTCCCAAACTCATCTCTTGATAAATTCCCAACCTCACAGCCATAGCTAGGACTATTTTTAATTTATGGCACATAACTCAAATGTGTTAATCCGAAAGATTTAAATTAGTGGACTCCTATTAAGATCATTCCCCAGGAAGAAAGAACTTCTTACAATAAGAAAAAAAATTATCTCATTTTTCAAAGGAGCCAGACTTTAGTCTATTTCTTTACTGTGCATTGGAATACAGTCAATATAATCCAGTATTAACTTTCTTGTCACTTCCTCTCATGTGTGCAGGCACATGATGAGTTTTGAAAGGCATTAGAAATAATGCCTTTCTGAAGGTTTTTGAAAGCAATAACAAGGATCATCTAATTCCAGCCAGGAAAAGGGAGAATCCATTGCTCTATTCCTTAGCTCTTCTACACATTCAAATACATTTTAAAACCTCATACTGGCACGCCTACCCAATGCACCAAATGCTATCCCAGAAAGAGTGAATTTGACTGAAAATAAAAAAATTATTCTTATTCAAATAATAGAAGGGTGTCCACTTAGTTTTGTCTCAAAGTCAATTGATGATTAGAAGAGTAAATGAAATTGTAATGTGAGAATAATTTGAACTATACATTTTATGTTCCACTGAAGGGTCAAAATATTAGGCAGTAATATAGTAAATCTTCCAAGTTTGAAGTTTTATCAGAAATACTATCTATATCCAGTGGCATGGCCAGGAGCAAGATAGCAGCTATAAAACAAAGTACCTGCTATTTAATCTAAGAATTCCACTACTAAGAGCAGACTTCTTCTCTTGTGCAGAAATAAACACATGGAACATGATAGCCCATGTGTACACTCATTAATGCTTACTGCAGCATCAACAGACCATGAAATAGTTTACAGCATTTATAACAACATTAAAGACTTAAATATGCTGGTATGGAGAGTCTTCTGGGAGGTAAAAGTCCATATGTATACACCCATAAGTGAATATAGACAGATTAAATAAAAGAAACCAGTGCATCCACGGACCAGGGAGCTACCCACTAAAATGTCAGCACTCATTTTTGGAGAGATCTGTGGACTTACTGAGTGCTTGTGCTTCCCTCCTACCGTGTTGGAAACTCAATTCTAATGTACTAGAGCTAATCTAATGGCACAGTATGCAGAAATTGAGCCTGTGGGGGCTCTTGTGTCATGAGAGCAAAACCCTTATAAATGTAGTTATTACTTCTGGAAAAAGAGTCCAGAGAGCTCTTTTCTGCCTAGCAGGGATCCAGGATGTCAGTGTTGGTCAGCAGCCTAGAATAGGACCCTCACCAGAATCCAACTGATTTGCTACCCTGATTAAAGACTTACGGCTTGCACAACTAGAAAAGTATACACATTTCTCTGTATTGTAAGTCACCTAGTCTATGGAAATTTGTTATAGCATCCTAAACTAAGAGACAAAAAAGGGGAATGAATGTTCACTGGTTGGTGTATGTATTGTTTTTTAATAAAAATGTTAAAAATGATAGCCATTTTAGTCAAATAAAATAATCACAGACTATCAAAGAAGACTTTGCTTTGGCATGATACAATTCATGTTCACGAATGTTTTGATTCCTTATAATACAGGCAAGAACCGACCGTGTTCCTTGAGTCTCCAAATCTACTAAGTAAAACAAGACTTACAGGACCTAGAGAGGGGAACATAAGGTCAGGACTCTGTTCTACTATCAACGGATGCAGGGTATTCGGCAATGTTAGGTAAACATTTACATTGCCTTTACATTGCTGGTGGGACTTTAAAATGATACAACCCCTCTGGATAGCAGCATGGAGATTCCTCAAAAAGCTGAAAATAAGAACTCCATTCAATCAGTGAAATCTCTTCTGGGTATCTTTCCCAAAGAGTTAAAGCAAAATGTAACAGAGATACATGTACACACCCATGTTTATAACAGCACAACTAACAACAGCTAAATTGTGGTACAGCCAAATATCCATCAACAGACCAATGAATACAAAAAACATTGTATATGTACACTATGGAATATTACTTTCCATAAAGATAGACTTGAGGCTTTTGTAGATAAATGGACACAACTTGAGACTTTCATGCTCAGTAAAGTGAGTTAAACTCAAAGGGTTAAATATTGCATAATTTCTCTAATATGAGAAATCTAGAACATAAGAGTCAAATGAGTGAGATATTGAGTATTGAGGGAGGGGGAAAAATACGTGCACAAAATTCTCAAGCTAGACATAACCACTGTGTATTAATATATGTATATGGGGAAATATGGGAAATGTAATACTAATATACATGGTGAAAAATAAAATATTTTAAAAGATCTTAGATTTTTAAACATTAATTTCTGTATAACATTTTATAATTTTCTTTTCATGTGTAATAAATAAGCTGAAACTAAACTTTCAAATGAAAGAAAATTTCCCTTTCAAATTTTCATATTTTCAGTGTAAAAAATAAAGGCCAAAGAAAAGTCCTTAAGGTAATCAATTAAAGATGATACTCAAACCAGTTGATAGAAAGAACACTTTTTTCCCAAAATACTAAAAAATTATAAAACATATCATATGACTTTATTTTCAAGCATTATATAGGAACTTACAGAATAAAATGGTAAGATGAGGTTTTTGTCTGTCAATACTACTAACTCACTAGTTATAAAGCCCCTGAGGTCCATTATGCATTTTTTTCCATATGGTTTTTGTTTCCTTCACTTCCAATGCATATAATTAGCTGCAAAACAATGAAAATGTAATCTATGTCCACATACATTTCTGGGAGATTTTCTTTAAATTATACCTCAGGATATTTACAGGATATGGCCCAGTAAGTGTATTTACAGCTCCCTATTTGGACAAAACATTATTAGCATTTCAATTAATTCATGCTAGCATAAGCACCATAACATGAGACATTTTCCTGAACCAATTTTTATTCTAATTACTGCTTCTCATATTTTAAATAATACTTTTGCTATTTCATTTTTGTTAACCCTAAAAGAACCAAAGCAAGTCTTTCAACAGCAAGTGTTAACGATGTGTCAAACACAATTGTAGATCTCATGAGGTAAATAGAAAAGTAGAAAATATAAAATAAAAAGTAAGCTTTTGTACAAAGAAAAGTTGACTGTGAAGATAGACAGGTACATAATTCAATCATTTTATGGGAAGATGGGAGGCTTAATACTTACATAATTTCTTAAGAATGGAGGGTTGATGAAGATATAAGGCTTAAAAGGAAAGACTGAAGAATCTTTATAGAACATATAGTAAGAATCTCTTAAAGTAGAGGCTGGAGATTTGTACTGGATCAAAATAAGGTATCTTTAAAGATTAGGAAACATCAACACCCTGGATGAATTTTTCATGCTGCAAATGTGATTTAGTTTGTGATTCACATAAACAAGAAACCAAACAAATGCCACAATAGTATGTATGACTTTGGATGAAAACATTACGCCAATCCTTAAAGAATATACTTTTTACTCTTTCTTAGTCAAGACAACTAGCCAAAGGGATACTGGGAGAAAAAGAGACGCCAGAGTGAGTGTGTACTGTTATATAAACAATATTGAAATGGAAAATTTTTATTAACAAAACCAAAAACATTGCTTAAGAGAAATATATTACTATTATTTGAAAAACATACATGTATTTCAAAAAATGCATCATAAGGTCCTACAGCTGTTTACATTAAAGGCTTGCTTTCCAACTGGCATGTGATTTTATTCTATCTTCCTCTGCTAGCATCACAACCTGGGCAAATTACAGAAACAGAGTCTGTTTTTTAGGGGTGTTTTTTTTTTTTTGGGGGGGGGGTTTACATGCAACATGGTAACAATCCCCTGACAGAATCATTTCACTTTAACATTAGAAAAACACAAGAAAACTTCAGAATGTACGTGGATTTCTATCCAGACAACAATATAGTCTGGAAAATTTGCGGTTACAGTTTATATCCCATCTGGCAAGTGGGAAGATCAGTGCATGAGCACTTAGATGTTTGAGTGAGAGCCACCACGTATCCATATGCATGGAAAGTCTGAATCAGCAACAAAGCCGAAGGCATGCATCCTGCCAAAAACTGAATATTCACTATATTGCCTGTACCACACAGGTTGAACTAAACACAACAGTTACCATTTCACACTGCTATGCTGCCCGACAGCACAGGAAAGATAAAAATAGAACATGATATAGGACAATTCATCAAGAATCCATACTTGATTACTGTGGAGAAATGAGACAGGGATGAGCAAATGTCATAGAAGGGCCCGTGTAAATTGGAAAGAGGAATGCACAGGGATAGACTGAGGACCACAGCAGAAGATTCAAAACAAAAGTGTCACGGGCAACTGGCAGGTTTAGGAAATCCTTTACAG
Organism: Ctenodactylus gundi; assembly: GCA_004027205.1. Lineage (NCBI taxonomy): Eukaryota > Metazoa > Chordata > Mammalia > Rodentia > Ctenodactylidae > Ctenodactylus > Ctenodactylus gundi. The sequence continues at coordinate 105,852 of PVKB01000473.1, read as the reverse complement.
AGATATAGCAGATCTAGCCTGTCAAAAACTCTGATTTCTTTCTTTCTTTCTCTCGGTTGTCTTAAACAGTATTTATCTTAGTCTAAAGCTTTTCAATATTAAATTGCTGTAAAGGAAACTTTACTGGTGTCAAATTCAATATTCAATATCAAAATCTCTCATACAGTAATTCTTTGGTTCACCACAATCTAGCATGATCAAACTGAAAGCTCAAATACAGAAGGCTCTACTTCTAAATGTGAGTCTACAATGAAAGTTCATTCAAACGCAGATGTCCAACTGCCTTGTGAACATGCAAACCAGATGTCTATCTGTTAGCATGTGTGTGCACCTTCCCTGGCATCTTCTTCAGTTGTTCCCCGTGCTCCATTTAAATATGCCCAGCAAATCGAAACTACAAAGTTATTTTCAATTGTTGACCTCTAGTACAAGACATTTCCAGCTTGGAAGCACAGCTCTTAAGTAATGCAGAAAACCTGGGATTTGAAGCTGTTTTAAGCAACAGGAGCAAAGAAATTAAGTCACCAGATCTTGGATCCCTGTGTTGAAAAATGAATCATATCTATACTTGAACAATAAGCATTCTTATTCTAGTTGGTTTCTACTAGCTATGTGACAATGAAAAGTAAATCTTGAAAAAAACACTGGTCTGTCTAGTTATATCATGCTTTCAGGTAAACTTTCAAGGTTTTCTCTTGTCTTCAGAAATAGCATTTTAGCGTTTTTTTTTTTAAGTGTGGTTTTTAGGATTAACTCCAAACTCGCATTCTTACAGGGTACAAGGGAAATATTCTTCCCAATGTTTTCACAAAGAAGGATATTTATCAAATAAGAATCACTCAGAGGCTATACCAGGCAGCCAAACTTTTAACATTAATTAGCTGAAAATTAAATAATCACAGTTATGAATTTAGAATGAACTTTAAAATATCTTCAATTATAACATCTACATCTAATTGAAACTACCTACAAAAATTATAAAAGCAAAATATATGGGAAGAATTTGTAACTGCAACCGCCTATATGGCGACAAAGTAAGCACTTAGGGATTTCCTGCACCCTATATTTTAACAGTGTAGCTCCCCTGCCCAGCACTATGATTGCAGAGTGTGTGTTCAATGCTTACATGCTACAAGAATGAACTGATTAGGCCCATCGTGTCAGTCTTAGGTAGGAGGCACAAAGGCTTTGTGCTGGTTTTTGCCACTGGCCTTCCCTGCAAAACTTCTCTTAGCTCCTTTAATCTACCTACAAGCCATCCTCCTAAAGAAGCAAACCTCCATTTACAATTCTCAGTGCCCTCTCTCACACTAACCCATTGCATTTCTCCATGAGCCCTCACCGGGCGCTCATCACATTCAGTCATTCTCGAACTTGCAGCCTAGGGTCTTGGGTCTTTTTTTGTATTATTTTTACCCTCTGTCTTCCACCCCCAAGAATGTAAGGTCCACAGTGTGCAGACTGTCTGTGATTTGTTCACTGGTATGTTTCAAGATTTAGTGATGAAATCTTCGTGTTCCTGATCCTTTGTCTAGCAAGAAAGGATGAAGTCTCTCCTGCACAAGAAGTCAAATTACAAAGCTCTTCTAAGAAAAAAGCTGTCTCCCATCAGGGAGTGTGATCCAATCACTGTTCCAAAATTTAGCGAATACCCTAGTTTCTCTTCCTTATGGTGTGGTAAAGAAAACAAAGGCAAGTGAAACATCTCCTCTCTTCTGGTGGTATACTATTTGTGTGAGAATAATCCACTTTATCCAGCTACAGTTCATTTCATGAATCTGAACATACATTCATTTCACTGATATGACTGACAGCTGTGACTATAATCTACATATTTTTTATTATAAACGATCATGCTTCAAGTGGAAATGTTTCTGTCCTTGAAATTTCATTCTCGTTCTCCTCAGTTTCCCAACACAGTTGTGCAAGATTTCCCACAATCCTAAACGCAATGATTAAGTTCATGTGTCAACTTGGCAAAACAACACAGTGCTCAGTAGACTAGGGAAGTGCAATGAGTATAGCATTTGTAATTTTGGTCAAGCACTAATCTATATGGGACTACAGAAATTCTCTTTGGATATTATTCACATAATCAGTTGACTTGAAGTAAAACAGATTATCCTCTATAATGTGGTGGGCCACATCCAATCACAGTCGAAGCCTTAAACAGCAATGCCTGAGACTTCCCAAAGAAAGAATTTTGCAACACAGCAGTCCTTCATAACCTTCCATCCTGCGGGCTGCCCTAAAGACTTCAGGCTTGCTAGCTTCCATCATTAACTATCTCTTTCTTTCTCTGTCTCTCTCTAGTCAGTTCCATACTTCTGAAGTACCAGATACCAGGGTTCTCATGGAGCCTAAGTTTGGCAAGCAACGCCAATGGTATACCTGCTTAGTGACACAAATTAAATGTGGACAATCTAATGCTATTTCTTTAAAAAGCTATTTTTATTGTGGTATAATTTACATACTACAAAATGTACAGTTTAAATGCAAAAAGCATACTGCATTTCAACAAATACAAAGAAATGTATATCCACCACCACTACATATAGATACTTTCACCATCACTCTTGCCCTTCTCCACTGCTCTCATTTTCATTACTATATATTAGCTTTGCCAGCTTTTGAACTTCATATAAAAGGAATCACAAGTTATGTAATCTTTAACTGGTTACTATTGCTCAACAAGTTTCTGACACATGATTTTGTTGTTGTTGTTTGTGTAGTTTGTTTCTTAATTTCCATGTTTTGATTTCTAATCATCCTAAATTTGTTTCTGCATTAGATGAAAGGTGGAGGCTGGAGTTCAATGGTTTCTAGTAAATGTTTCCAAATGGAGTAGGCTAATTTCCCAAATGATTTCTTTCTCTATTCAGCCAAGTGGATACATTTCTCAAAAATCAGTTGACTGCATGTGTGTCTCTTTCTAGACACTATTTTGTTTGAATTCCTTCACTTACCTTTCTTTTACCACTTCCACAAAATCTTAATTCTGTAGCCTTTCAAGTCTTTACATTAGTAGATGTCAGCCATTCAAATTTTTAACCCTTTTAATAATTATAGTAATTCTGTGCTCTTTATATTTCCATAAGAATTTGGAAATTTACTTCTCATTTTCAAAAATAAATGTCTATTGGTATTTTATATAGAATAGCATTATAGCTCTATTGTTGTTGAACTGCCTTGGTGTCAGTCCACAATGTGTTATACATCTCCATCAATTAGGTATTACTTCATTTATCTGTAATATTTTGTACTTTTCAGTACAGAGACATTGATAATTTGATGCACTTATATTCCTAAGAAAATAAAACTGATTTTAATATACTGACCTACTATTTAAAGACACAATATTCTTCCTAACAATTCATGATAGGAATTTTTCATAAAATACTTACTCAAAACTGGGAGAATGTAAGCTTCCAACACAGCATAGTACAAAGTTAGTTGTAAGGTAAGTTTGCATTCATGAGCAATTATGTTTATAATTTGTGATATACTAGGCTCTCAATCAATCTCCCATAAGTAGAGAAATTTAAACTTTATGATAATAATTGCACTGTACTTGAACTTCCCGCTCATATAAAATCAGGAAGCAATAGAATAAACACTCAAAGGTAAACACTGAGGATATAATGGTGGTTAATTATCATATAATCATTAATATAAGACGGTTTAAAAATACCACCTTTATAAATCAAGTACCATTGCTTTGGCTGAGGCAAGACAAAAATCACCTCAGGCATCACCTTTGTATGCTACCAACTTTGGGTGTGGATGAAGCCAATTCACTTTACTTTCTACACGTTAAAAGAATTCGCTCCTCTGATTTCCCTTCAAGAATTCAGAAACTTCCTAAACTCTTCACCCTCAACCTTTTCCTCCTCCAAGGAAAAAGTAACGAATCTAATATTTTATACATTGCAGCTGACTGACGATTTTATGAATTTTATCAACATTAGGCAATTTCAACCTTAATGTAGAATTAAACACCATTTCATGCATGATTAAAAAAATTCATTAGCAAGCACAAAAGAGGCTAGATGAAATAAGACTGGAAGGATCCCTTTGCTAGCGCAAAATAAACCTAATCTAGGCTATTTTGTGGGAGGAAGTGTGGACTAGTTCCTTATTCTATAGACACATAACTATCTTCCTAAAAGAACTGCGATGTAAGCGACCTTCCTCATACTGATGAGATAAGGCACTTTGTTTCCTATATTTTTCCATGACATTAAGCTTATTCCGCTAGTCCTCAAAGATTTTATACACACATACATATTTATAATTGCTATTTTCCTACTTTCAAACTCCCTCATCCAATATCTTTCCATATCCTCTTGTTTCTTAAATCTTACCTAAAATTATTATAACATTTCTAACTAAGCAGCACGTGAAAGTATAATAGTATGCCCAAGTATCTACAATGTGCGAACACAAAGTCATGTTAGCAGTGTTCCACTGCTGTGACTAAAGGCTGCACTCAAAATTTGTGACCTTCCTGCCTCAGTTTCCCAGAGTGCTAGGATCACAGGCTTACACTACTGGACCTGGCTCTGAGGGAATGTTTACAGAGTAAAGACTTATTTGGGTTCAAAGTCCCAGCAGTTTCAGTCTGCTGTTGCTTAACCCTTTACTGTGGGCCTGCAGCAAAGCACAGCATCATGGTGGTGGGGCCAGGGGGAGCACGTAGAAGCAAATCTTCTCCCTCCATGGAGTCAGGAAACAAGAGACAAAGAAGCCAGTGTCCCAACACCTCCTCCAGTGATACATCTGCCAATGACCTCACTTTCTCCCAGCAGGCCTTGCCTCTCCCAAACAGATGCATAGGCTGCTGACCAAGTCCTTCACATATGGCCCTCTGAGGAATATTTGAGGTTCTACCTACAATACGTACTGAATGTATATCATAACAGAAAAAAAATTATGAAAAATCTTTCTCTGCTAAGAATGAAAACCAAAGGAAACTTGCTTTGGATTTACCTTTTGTATTTTCTTTTATTTTGTTGTTTTGACTTCATGAATGAGTTATGGTATTCTTTCTTAAACAAATAAACCAAAGTGTATGACTATAAGTGATATTTCCCCTTCAGGGGCAAGATAAGGGTAGCACTGAAGATCAAGGTGACCAGATGGAACAGCTTTAAACTTAGGCAAACTTATAAAATTTAAATTAAAAGAGTTTAAGATTTTGTTTTGTTTTCTGGGATTTTTGGTGGGGAGGGAAGACTCTTGGTGGTGGTGGTGTTATTGTTTGCTTTGCTTTGTAGTATACATAAGGAATATGGGATGTGGATGGGGAGGGAAGTGGCATCTTACAAATAGTAGAATGAAAAACTGACATGAAGGATTTTGCAATTAAGCAACTTCTCAAGTCAATCTGACATGTTTTCACAGCACCATCATAATGACAGCATTCCAAATAGGAATCTTGGAGATGATTTTTTTTAATTTAAAAAGGCATGAAAAATACTGTTTACAGTGTTCTTTATACACAATTAAGTGCCCAACCCAAATCAAAATAAGCCACACAATGATGCCTGGAAGCAAAGATAATTAAAATAAGCTGATAATTAAAATGGGCAGTACTTGTGTTACAGCTCCCTGGTACTCTCTAGCATATATCCCACCAAGCCAGATTTGGCAGTGAAAGAGCAAGTATCCAAGAACTAGTCCTCCTATAACCAAGAATTTCCTAAGAGCAGAATAAGGTGTGTGTGTGTGTGTGTGTGTGTGTGTGTGTGTGTGTGTGTGTGTACAACTGGGGACTGGATGCAGGATCCTCACACTGAGCTACAGCTCCCGCCCACTTCTTAGCACTGATCTTGCAGCAGTTTCACTAAGCTGCCCAGGCTGGGCTGACCCTCCTGTCCTCTTGCCTCATACTCCCTGCGTGCTGGGATTACAGGTCTCACCAGCAGGCCAAGTAAGGTTCATTTTTAAGGGACTCATTCTTTACTTGGTGCTGTTCTCTTCCCTACCCCCCAGTAACAGACAGCGTCACCGGGAAGCAAATTGTACTGAGAGAGATTTTTCCAAGAAGAGCAGAGAAGCCCCTCAACCTCCCACTTGTAGAATGATGTCAAACTGTATAGAACTCTCAGCTTCCCTCTGACAAGTTCTGAGAAACTGCAGCACAACCTGAGCTGATCAATTAATTACACCATGTCCCTCCCACATTCAGGGCTGGCCTGGGAAGCCTGTGTTATAAAAGGCTTCCCTTTCAAATGACCTTTTCCTCAAGAACTCTTTCAGCCTCTGCTCTCCCCAAAGGAGCATATTCATTCTCAGCACCATAGAAATTGCTTGCTTCAGCGACATTTCTGGCTCCCGAGAACTGATGCCAAGGACCGGGAGGGCTGTCAATGTGTACTTCATCACGACATGCAAGAAGATATGAAAGTGTCTGGCATACAGTATTCAAACAATGTTGATCACCATCTCCGACTCTTTGCTAGGATTGAATGGCTACTGTTTCTGCCCTTCACGTAGCAGCTTTACTATGCTGAGCAGGAGCAGAAACAAAATATACAACTGGAGCTAGTGGAGATCTCTTAAAAGTAGATTGACAGAATGCTGCTATTAGTACACGAGTATTCGGGAGAAGTGCAAAACTATTTATAATAACATGGCAGAGACAGACCTATAGCTCAAAATTTAGGCTCTAGAGTTCAGATTTGAGACTCTAGAATTAGAGATTTCAGTCATAATCCAGAATAAAAGGGTTGTCATCATTGACCAGCAAGGCCATCTGCTCCCATCAGTGGAAATTTTCAGTCACACAAAAGCAGTAACAATGCCCATTTTTATTTTCCCTATGTCGCACACACAATAAAGCCCATGGATCACTCTTCTAATGTGCCTGCCATGATGTATATTATCTTCATAAAATACAAGCAAACCTGTTGTTTATATGAATGCTGACAATCATGTTTTAGTTAAATACAACAAACACCTTTGTTTGCCTGAGAACGTAGTCTGGGAAAACCCTTTGGAAAAAAAAAAACTATACAGCAAAAACCTAGGTCAGACAGAATGAGGGACACATAAACACGACACACCTATATCATGAATGCACCATTGTAAGTCTGAAGAATGCTCCAGGGCAAGAAGGAAAACCTAGTTATGAAGCCAAGTCACACACCTGGGAACACAGAAGTTACTGCTAGGGTGGAGACTAGGGACCAACTGACGGGAGGGTGACGGTAGGCAGCTTTCCACTGTGTACGAGAGGTTTCAAAAAGGAAATGTATATCCATGATATTGTTCTCCTACACCGATATCTTTTTTAAATTTGCAATTCAAAAATGCATATTTCCTTTACAACTTTATGTCAAACAAGTAGTATCCCTTTTCTAGTGAGAAATCAGTAATTTTTTTCAAGTTTTGTATAATGTAACCTGAGAAGTGAAGAGCACATAACAACTTCTAGAGAGAACTGGAACTCCAACATGACCCTAGGATGACTCCTACGCCTCCTTTAGAATTCCTGCCCAAGAAAACTCAAGGTTGCCAGGAAAGTGTACTGCTTGTTTTAGAGGACACCTAGTGATAACACCCCGACCTCCCTTTCTTACTGCTCTGACAAAAAAGCTTACAACTCTAAATCTTTCCTCTGTCCCTTGTTGATATACATAGTATATGTGTAGTTTTAAAATGTACTTTTAAAAATGTATTACAATAAAAGCCACTAATCCCTTTCCAAATATTCTTCCCCACTTTGGACACATTTATCCCACCGGTTTGCCAATTTCTGGGGCAGTTCTGGAAGTCCTGTTTTCATAGGTGTGTTTACAAAGTGTGATAAAAAAATAATGAATGCTGCAACTGTGTGCCATCTAAAAGAAAAGCACACTAGTAAAAAACACTATGGCATGTCCTCATCTACCTTGTTCACCACATCTGGCACCAGGCTCTGCCCCAAGTAAAAAGTGACTAGGAAAGGTAAACAATTTGAATCAATTTGGGACATTGAAATAACATTGATGGTACAACTTAAGATACAAAAAAGGAATTCCAGAACTGCCTCAGAATGTGGCAGAAACAAGCTCCAAGTAATGAGGACCACATTGAAGGGGAATGATGACAATACATCTTTTACCATAATAATGTTTTAACTTAAATATGTATAACACATTTTTCAATCACATCTCATATACAGTGCCTACACATCTCAGATGTCTTTCACAAGAACGTGAAGGTCAGTCCTTTAAAATGTAATCACTGTTTGGAGGAAGAGCTCTGCGGTTAAGCACTTGCCTAGCCAATGCTAAATACCCAAGTTCGATTCTCCAGCACCGCATAAACACTGGACGTGGTATCAAACGCCTATAATCCCAGCACTAGGGATGAGGCAGGTGGATTGTACAGAGTCCAAGGACAGCATAGGCTACAGAAAGAGAGCTTGTCTCCAAAAAACAAACAAACAAACAAAACAAAACAAACAAAAAAAAACGTAAACATAAAAAGAACAGACAGAGCATCATTTCTTGACTGTCCATGGAAAAACAGAATCCTAATTGCTTTTCCTGCCAGGTCCAGGCCGAGCTGCTGGCCTACTCACATTTACTCTAACCCACTCTTTAGACTATTTTAGCCAAGGCTGCTCTCCAACCACATTCTCCCTTTAAAGTGTCCACAGGAGTGGACACCAGCTCTTTAGCCTACTTACTCTCAAGTAAGTAATGAATAAAATCTGTTTTGACTGTTTTAACTCAGCCTGGCATTATCTTTGACAGTAGAGAGTATACATTTCATTTATGTGAAAGACTTCCAATGACTAATTTTTAGAATCCAGATTAGCACCAGGGCAAAAAACAAACAAAAACAAAAACAAAAAAACAAACTTCCGAATAAAATGTATCAGTTGGGAAGAGCAATATTTGATTAATGTCCTATGTCTTCTACTAATTCTATAAACACACTTGTGCTAATTAGTAAGACTCTAAGTTTTAACCCTGTAGAATGAGATTCCCACCAAAAGAGAAAAGATTAATTAACTCTTAAAAAAGAAAGCAAAATTAAAATTATATTCATTATCATTACAATAAATTCTCCAGACATTTCTAAGTAGAATTTGCATCTCTCCTAAACATATGCACAAACTATAAATTCACTTAAAAAATTGGTAAAGACTTTGCACTCGCTTGAAACATTTTTGTGAAGGTTAGAGAATTCATTGTGACAGGATCATTGATGAGGTTTCTGGTTACCAGATTTCATGATTTCATACAGCCAGACATTCCATGCTAGCGTGTTCCAGAATCACTACTTCAAGATCTATAAAAGCTGAAAAGAAGTGGTTTTCTTCTATGGATATTATTTCTTTTCTACAAATGAATAAATTTGTACCACCACATGGGAGCTCTTGGGGAAGAAAGAAACAGGTTATGTTTACCTATTCACCAAATGGTTTATTCTTCATGATGTTGGTGATACAAATTCATGCTGCAGCATAAGTAGAAACTATTAAACTATTAAACTTGAAAAAATAATTATTGTAGTAGAAATCAGAAAATTAATCTGCAAACTCAATTTTTAGGCAGCAGTTTATCTCAGAGGTGATGAAGCACACTTACTCATCATCTGTTAGGATCAATATTCCCAAAAAGAAAAACAAAAAAATCCTTCTAAGTCAAAAGCAACAAATAGTCACAATAAAGGCTACATTTAAACCGGCACCTAGAAATATACTGTATTTGCTCTAAATTTAATAATTTTTTCATGGCATTCAAGTCACTTATAAAGTTCTATAACCATCTGACACTTAAAATTTCAATCAAAAATATAAGTTACTGCCTAGCTTGCTTCACATGTAGCACATAATCGACTGAATTAAAGCAAACATACATCCTTAGATTTCTCGAAAGTTAATTAAGATTTGTTCACAAAAATAACACAAAATAAAATGAAAAGGCTCTTTACAAGATTTAAGTATACATTTAAATGACTCACATTGTGAAAGATTAATAAATTGGCATATCATCAGTTCCCTTAAGCAACAATGCAAGCCTACAGACAATGAACGTTCACACAGTAATCCACTGGGAAAGCATGCAGGGACCTGATGCAGAAACATCTCGCACACAGGCAGCAAAACTCAGATTGCCCAACAGTTACCAGAAATGCACGGAAACATTTTCATAGAAAAGGACTTTAATTTTTATTCATTTTCATGTATTAAATCTAAGCACTTCTCTCAATATTTTTGAGCTGTTTGCAAATCCAGATGGATAACTGCAATACACATTTAAATATATTAAAAAATCAAGCTCATTGCAAAGTAGATAACTTAAAACAATAATCATTTATCTTATAAGCTGAAAGGAAAAATCACCTTCTCCCACACACAGAAACCTCAAGGGTACAGTTTTATTTAACAAAATCCAGCATTTGAAATTGCTAATACTTCGCTGTATTTATGTTGAAATGAAATGACATTAGTAACTAGCATGAAGGCTCATGTCTACAATCCCAACACTCTTTAGAGGCTGAGGCAGGGAGATCACAAGTTTGAGATCAGCCTGAGTAACTACGCAAGACACTGAACTAAAAAACATGGGAGAGGCCTGAGGATATAGCTATGGTGACAGTTCTGGGCTCTATCCTCAGTACTAACACCACAAAAAAGTATACATACCACTTTGGACTTTTTAAATTTAAAATCCTCTCTGTTATCATCTGATAGGACAATACGTTTTGCATGTAATGCCAGATTTGTTTCTTACTTTCTAATCCTTTTATTTTTTTATTTCTCTAATCTTACTGAGCTAGTTAAGGCACCCAGTACAAGTAGACTAGAAATGGTGAGTGTGGTCCTTTTTTCTTGTTCTTTATCGTAGACAAAACCCCAAACATTAAGTTTGATGCTTGCTTTACATTTTTGGTAAATAATTTTATTGAGTTGAGTTTGCAACATGTTTAATCATGATTAGGTAACAAATTTTATCACAAGTCTTTTCTCTAACCACTAAAATGACACCATTATTTATCATGTTTAACTTCAGTGTATAGTAAATTATAACAGTTGGGTTTTTAAGCTAAATTATATTAAATTTGAGTTGGGACACATCCATTCATTAATTTGCACTCACATTTATAAAATATATTTTCCTACAATTCGAAATTCTTTGCTTCTACATAAATTCAATGTACAAAAACACCAATATATGATTCAGACACTGTCTCATAAATATTTTACATTCCTTGAGGAATCCAATGGGGTTGCTATAAACAAACCAAGAAATAAGAAATAAGAAAACAAGAAAAATCAGGATATTAGTAATCTGTGATACTTTCATAATACTTGCAAATATTTGCTCATTTCTGCACAGTACATATTACTCACTCAATAAACACTTATTGAGGGTCTATCTATACTGGGCACCAACCAAGTCAGTAGAAATCAAGCAGTGAAAAAAAAAAACTGTCTGGTATATGGTTTATACTTAAGATAAAGGAAACATATAAGAAGCATAAACAAGAACTGGGTGCCAGAAAGTATTAGGTTGCTATGGAGAAAATGTAAGAGGGACAGTGGGAAGAAGTACTTAAGTCAGAGCACATTCTATACAAATTGGAACACATCTCAAAATAAAACAATGCTGACTGTAACACCAATTAACCAACCAACCAAATCTATGTATTTGATAAAACAGAATAAACATATAAAAACTCTTATTTTTTCTAGGAAAAAGACAATTTTGAAAATGCTAACAGATATGGTAGAACAGTAATTTTTAACCTATTTCCTTTCCACGCAAGGCAACAAAGATATGAAACAGTGTATCTCGACTGACCTATCTATCCTTCCTTTCCTACAGAGGATATTGGAGCAAAGATGTAACAAATGGGCTCTACTGTACAGGAGATATTTTTACTAATGCATATGTCATAGCTTGGATTTAGAATGTTCCCCAAAAGTCTCACAAATTGGACGTGGTAGAAATCTACAGATTCCAGGTACTGCTCCATGGTGGGACCTGGTCAGAAGGGGTGAGTTACTAAGTGCTTGACCAAGTCCTTCTGCCATTGCTAGTGACCTGTGAATGGATTGAGACCTTGTGAAGCTGTGATTTAATGTAAACCTTCCCTTCCTTATGTTGTACATGTTAGATAATGTGTCTCGGTAACAAATAAATTAGTCAGAGTCAGCAAATCATTCTCAGATTTGGAGCTATTTTTAGCAATATGTAATAATTTATAGTGTGCTTCACAAACAGTCAAAAAGTATCTGTGGTAGCCAGGCATGATGGCAACGCCTGCAATCCCAGCACTGCGGGAGGCAGAGGCAGGATGACACGACTCAAGCCCAGCCTGGGCAACTTAGCAAGATTGTCTATAAAAAATAAGAGGTGAGGTTGTAGCTCAGGGCCAATGCTCTGGGCTCAATCTCCAGCATCACAAAAATAAAACAACAACAAAAAAGCTGTAGTTAGCAGTATTTCAATAATAATCTGACTAGTTGCACTTCAAGGTCCTCCGACAATCAGAGCCTCTATATTTCCATATCAAATTATTAAACAATCACTCACAGTTTACATCATATGAATACAAATGTTTACTTGTCATAGTTTTACTTGCTTACTAAAATGAAGAGCTGTCCCAAATAATATATAGATAATAATGCATTGCTCTAGTATGCCCAGCATCTGTTCCCTATTTCTAAAGAGAATGAAACCAAAATTTTCTTCAAGAAATGTGGTTTTTTTTTTTTCTTTATTCTCATCCGTATAGTTGGATGACTTGGTTCCACCTATGAGTGAGCTATTTAGGACTAACTAATAGGTAATCTACACAGGCTACAGTGTAACTGAATCAGAAAACAAAGCTATGTTTTATAAACAGGCTTCTGAACACTTACAACCAGAGTTTTTGCTGAAAACATTGGGATAGAGGCACTGTCTTTCAACTGAGTTTGCTAACCTCCTGGATTATAAACTAGGGACAGCAAATTACTCTGTAATCCTTTTTAGAAAATGCCTGAGAATGAAGAAACAAGGTATTTGGTATATGAATGGGTGGATAAGAGACAGGACAAGAGAAAGAAAAAAGGCAAAAGTATTTTTAGCATTTAAGTCTGAAGCCTGAAGACAAAAATATTCCATTTTTAAAATCATATTATTAAATCAATTACTGTTGCATTCCTTGTGTTTGCAATTAAAAAGTCCCCACTGAAAAATTAGTTGATTAATTCTACTGGCTCAAAGATCCATGCTTCCTTGATCTTCCATCAGTAAATTTTGCTACAACTAATATAAATTTTGCATTTTTAAAATAGTTCTGGAATGATCATCAAATTTTGCACAGGAAAAATCCCGAAATCTTCTATTATCATACAGGTAATGATACACACATAATGATAATCACAGAAATGAAAACACTGTATTCAAAGTTGTAAGGCAATTCATTAAAAGGTTTTAAATGAAAATTAAATTTACTTATTTCAAAAACTATGGCTAGTGTATATTTATTCTCACTAAAAATTATCAATCTATTTACCTAAGTTACAGTTTTGTGCTTTATGCATTACATGTTCTATAGTCTCCTTTTAAAACTAAAACTTCAGTTAATTTAGCAATTTGACCAAACTTTTTGGGTGCTTCACATGTAAAATATAATAAGAATTTTAAAACTATGTCATATGGATCAAGACAAAGATCAAATTGACTCAAACTAATAGAAATAAGACAAAAACTCTGAGGAGGCAAAGATTTAGATATGGTAGCTAAATGAATGCTGAAACTTGATATTGTTGAGATAATTATACAACTTTTAAAAATTGAAGCATTCCAGTTTTGCATTTAAAATAAAATTTAAAGGTTATTGGAAAAATTTTCTTAATGCTTTATTAAAGTCATTCATAGCAGTGAATAAAATTTACAAATTCAGCTGATTTTCCTAAAGATTTTTTGAATCATAACTTCGAAAAGGTTTTTTTTTTTCTTATTTTTTCCCTTACTGCTCTTTTTAGTCAGGAAACTTAACTCCCAAAGGCTTATAAAGGTGATGCTCTACTGTTCTGTCCCAGCATGCATGCTCTCCAATTGACTCCCAGAGACAGACCACATGAAAAGATCTGGAATCTCAGTGCAACTAACAGGATTTCAGAAGCTACAAGCTTCTACACAACCAGGCACAAACACCAGCAGAAGGCTAAATAGCTATTTGCTATCATTTATTTTCACGAATTTACCCCAAGGGCCACATTTACTTTTGCCTAGCTAATATTTGGGAAACACATACTTATAGAAATGATTTAACTCCAACAAGTATCACTCATTTTAAATACCCAAATAATCTGATTTAGTTCCTTCAACAGAACCTCTCCCTGAAGGCTCAGGACAGGGCTCAACCATCATTTGACTTGCCCGTGATACTTGCCAAGAGCTTTAAACATGTTTAAAAACAAAACAACAGAACAAGAACATTTTCTCTAAAACTTTATACTAGTACAAAAAAAAAATGAGGAAGAATTTATTTGTAAGAAAAACCCATGTTCTTTGGGTGTCATTGTCTTTTGTTTCCTTAATTAGAAAAATTGAAATCATATTGTTTTTATGATCTGTATCAGAAATGTCCCCTCAAAGCTCATGCATTGATCCCAAATGCAGTAGTATTCAATGGTGGGGGTGCTGGGAGGTTACTGGATAATGAAGGCTCTAACCCAACCTGATAGGTTACTGAGAGGTGGCAAAAACATTAGGTAGGGGGCACAGGGAAAGTGTCATCTGGGGCATGCCCTTGAAGAATATATATTATCCTTGGCTCTGCCTCTTCCTCTCCTTCCTCCAAACCCCTTGCCTGCAAGGGTGAGTGACTGGAGCTCTTACATGCTCCTCACCATGAAGTTCTGCCTCCTCACAGTCCACAAACAACAGAGCCAGACGACCTCAGATTGAAACCTTTGGAAATATGAATTTGGAAAGGTTTTTCAGTGTATGCTATCATCTATTCTCTGAATCAGCACATTTCAGAAATATTATAAAACAATTTTCAAGTAAAAAGTTAGATTAAGAGATCATGTCTAATCATATCTCCGTGGTGTGGGACCAACCTCAGTAACCTCAGTAGCAAGATTTGGAGTAACGTATCAAGGGCTTTAGGTTTTCTCCTTGTAAGTGTGAAAGAAATGCAATTAATTTTGTGCTAATCTTGGGAGTTTCAAATGAAAAAAAAAAAGATCACCTTCCTTGAGAAGCTTAAATCCTTTAATTGTATCACCATATCAGAAAAAAAAAAAGAAAAATGGAGTCAGAAATTTATTAAAGAGGTGAGAAGATTAAAGGGTGAAGCACATGGCACAAGTAATTTTAAATCCTAGCAGATTTAGCAATGTATTATTCCTACTTAAAATTCAAAACTCAGAAAAATTTCATCAAAATCTAAGCTATATAGCCAGTAAACAAGCAAGAACTGTTCTCTTTCATCAGGTTCCAGAAATACAAATAATATACTGCACAAATTTTTGAAAATTAAAGTGCATTTGTACATATTAAGTAAAATAATTATATATGTGGCCTAATAGTGAGTGTATGGTAACTCTTCACAAAAACATAACCCCACTACAGAATAGAAATGTTATTTTTTTATAATCTAACTTTATAATAATAAAGAATAAAGATAGCTCCAACCAGAAAACTGAATGTACCACAGAAAGGGGGCTATACATCAATTACTTTGGTGGCACATATTTTAATACATTTGCCTAGTTTCAATTTCAAAGAAAAAGTTTACTAAAAATGAACCTTCTTTTAGGTCTTAATTGGAATACTTTCAGTGAAAAAGTATTTTTGTTAAGCAATAAAAAAGCATGTCCAATTGTAAACTTTTTTATTATGCTTCTGAATACTATCTTATAAAGATGTACCCATGTATAAGAATTATGGTTTAATTCTTAATGCTTTAGAATCTTTTACGCTATAAATTAAAAATTTAACCATAATTTTAAAAGAAGTACACAAAATATTCTTATCTACAATTTAATGTAAAATGTGGCAAAGTTTCTATTGCAGACTTTCTACACACTACTTTGTTATATTTTTCCTGACACAGAGTTTCAGAATAACACAGTGATTATAAGCCATAAACAATGCTAGAAGCATAATGATTATAAATGGCATCTTTGTAAAACATCTGTGTTTTTTCAGATCATTAAAATCTGGAATCATGAAGGAGTTACTATAGATATGCTTGTTATTTAACCAAATCATTTGCTAATAGCATTAGTATAGAATCACCAGTCTCTAGTCAGTACAAGGAAGTTGAAGGTTAATTAAAACATATTTCCTTACCAGTTGTCAAAATGTAAGTAATGAGCTAGATCTAAAAATAATAAACCAAACAATTTTCTACACACAAACCTAGATGTCAAACCTGACTCACTTCTCTTTGATTCTCAGTGACAAAGGTCACTCTCATTTCCATAGTGGTAGTAATCAGAAATACTGATAGCTTTCTCACAGACAATGAACACAAGTTCTGATTACACAAAGCATTACCTTTTCTAAAGTACTGACTAATTAGAGCAGAAAGTAAAGAAATTCACTTAGGGTTAAACACCACCATCTCTCTACTCTTATTCTTGGAAAATAGATATTCCTTTGTTAACTTCTCATCAAAATGTTTCAAAATATGTAGTCGCCGTCACTTGTGAATGCTCCCACTTATCACCCTCAACCTCGAATGTCAAATCTTAAGTTACTCTGGTGTCACGAATCTCCCTTCTAGTTTCACGGCCCACCCCGGCTGATACTTTGAAGTCCTCCACCATGCACACGATGTGCTGTGCTGTGTTCAGTTCAGTTAAACACTGCAATTTTAGATTTCTTTGTACAGCTGCCTCTGCATTTGGATAATTAGTGTTCTGTAAAATGAAAACAAACAACAATACCTCCTTCACTCCCATGTTATTTGAGTCTTCAGAAAACTGCTGGAAGCCATACAAATACATTTCCAAGGATGGAAACAATGTCATGTATGTTAGGAAACTCTCAATTGAGCAAGAACGATATATTCGGTTTGTTCTTTATAACCTGTTTTTCATGCCTTTTTCCTGTTTTACTTCTCAAGACATCAAAAATTGGACAAAGACTGCAACTAAACCTACTTTTTAAATTTGATATGGTGATAGAGCAATGTTACCTTGGGCATTTTATAAAAAATCACATGGATTTCAATGAACATTCCCAATGCTCTCTACATCTATAGACAATTCTTTCTTAAATATTACCAGCACGATGCTGGGGTCACAGTTTTTGGCTTCTTTTTATTTGTATTCTTCTTGATTTACTATAGCAACTCCATATTCTCGAAATGCTGTCCCAAGCGTTTGAGTCAAATGACTCCTGGATTACCAACCTTATATGTAATAGAGCTCAACTTTCTTAAATGTGACATCACATTATAGAAATTACTTTGTAATACTGGCTTCAGTAACTTGAGTTGAAATTATACAGCATATTTATGAATGCGTACACTTTTCATTAAATAATACAGCCATTGTAATGAAGCAGAATATATAGGGCCAAAATAATTTTTTATGTTATGAAATGGGGTGGGAAAATGATCTCACAGATAAAGAAAAATACAACAACAATCTTTGAAATACTTCAATTTTTTGTTTTGCTAATATTTCATCCTACTACCTACTGAAAGACGATTATCTTCTTCTATAAACATGTAGCATGACTTCCTTTGATTTTTTCATAGTCAATTCTTCTATACTGAAATGCTTCTTAACTACACATGAGTTAGAAAAGCTGTACTACACTAGGGAAACAAATGAGCCTTCCACTACGTCATTTACTAGTTTGAGATAATGTATTTAATTTTCTCTCTTCCTAACAGTTTTTAGATACTTGTGTTTTCTCATCCACTATTTTGTAAAAGCTCCAAGCATGCATTATTATATAATGAAGTATGACAGACATCTAGGGGACCTCATTCAGGCCACACAGAAGCTGCTGTGCAGTAAGGAGATGGGCATGGCCATCATCCCTTCTCCCTGCACTGAATCTTCTAATGTCTCACTCATTTCAAAGCTGTCTATAGCTAATTCATCAAAGAAATTTGATAGAAATTACAGGCATATATATACACATACACATGCACACACACATATATATTATCCATATGCCACTCTCTTTAATTATGCATTGATGCCCTTGAAATTTATAAGAAGTATGACCTGTCTCTAGCTGTGAACTTTATGGAAATTTAAACCTGGTCTAAAATTTGTATTCTTCCTCAGATCTGAGTACTCTGTGAAGCTCAAAGTACACCAAAATACCCATCAACAGACCAATGGATCCGAAAATTGTGGTATCTGTACACAATGGAATACTACTCGTCCATAAAGACAGATAGGCTTAAGGCTCTCATAGGTAAATGGAGGCAACTTGAGGCCATCAGGCTCAGTGAAACGAGTCAGATGAAGAATGTTAAATATTGAATGATTTCTCTAATATGAGAAATCCAGATCACAATCATTTCATAGAACCAGTAGAGGGGAATAGTGGGAATTAATGGGGAGGAGGATACGGTGAGAGAGTCAAAAAGGGACAGGGAAAGGATCTGTAATTTTCCCATAATATGTATATGCACAAAACATGCAAGATTAATGTGAGCATTATGTATTGCCTATATGCATATCAATAAAATAGGAAAAAAACATTGGGCACTCAGCTACAAATAAGGATGATTGGACTGAGAATGAATGAAAAGATGTGAAAGTTAAATGAAAATGAAGCATTTTATGTTGAACCAAATGTAACTAAAACACTAAAGAATGAGACATGACTCTCTATGTAAAAAACATGATTTAACCTTAAAAATTTTTTATTCATTTTAGTGTACTTAAGCTCTGTAACTAAAAATGGTTATTTTATATTTGAGTAGAGAAAGCTGTACATTTAAGTGACTGACAATGCTTACAAGATTGAAAATCAAGAACTTAAAGTTACAGGTGAAGATGCTCATTTCAAGTCTATATTTTCCCCTCATAGGCTATTTTCTTTTCTCAATGAAAATAAAATGATAAAATGATACAATTATTCTAGTGTGTTTGATACGGATGAAACACAGTAAAATGAAACACAGTAAAATGACTGTATAGATAATAAGAAAATAATTTCTTTGGCTTGCCACCCTTCCACTACACCATCTCTAGCTATTACCAGTCTACTCATACATCAAGAAAAAAAAAACTGCGGACATAAATATATACACAAATATATGTATATTTATAAAATCTATATTTTCATATATAAATATTTCTACCTTTATAAAGTTTAAAAACACCTTATTTCACCTAGAGATAGGTAGCAAGGAATATACAGCACTTAACTTACAATATGAGCACTCCACTAGTCTGGTTGGCAGCATCTGCTATGGTACTCAATAATCACCATCGGCAGCCATCCAAGCTCCTGTGTAACACCCTCCCCTACCAGACAGCCAACCTGGGATTTGCTTCTGATGAACAGAACAAAGCATTGGCAATGGAATGTTTCCTGGTAATGATCTTACTTCAATCTTGCTGGTTCTCTCTCTTGCTTGTTCAATTGCTTTGAGACATTCTATGGATATGGTTCTACAGCCAGGAACAGAAACCAATCTCCAGCTACAAGTTTATAAAATTATGAAGAACTTAGTCTCAGTGCAATTAGCCTATAGGAACTGGCTCCTGCCAACAGACAGGTGAGTGAGCTAGACAGAGAGTCATTCAGCACAGGCATGAGTACAGCCTCGAGGAAGACCCGGGGCCAGAGGACTTAGAGACCATGAGACAATAAATGTTGCTGTATTCGTCCACTAAGTTTAAGCTATGCAGAAATAGATAATATATTTATCATTCAAAGAAATTTTTTCTTAAGAATTTTCTATATTAGTAACTCCTTCATAGATCTATAAAAAATGTTTCTTTTATCAAGAACCAGATAGTTGCAAAATGTCTTGAAATGACTAGGTAAAATGATCTTCCCACTAGACTTGGTTAAGAAGACTTCCTTAAGAAGTCTATCAAGTGAGACAACCAAATGGCTTAAAAGTAATTTTGTTTTGGAAACTTACACAATTCTGAAGTGTTGTATGACCTTCATATTTTCCCAAATGGCTAACTTTACACTAGAAAACCAAAACAATATTGAAAGTGAAAATATTTAGTCTCACAAATAGTTTCAGGTCAGGAAAGCCTGATTATTCTGAAGAGAACGCTATGGGTTCCTGTAAACAGAGTTGGTATTGCATGTTTGGTGCACATGCCATGAGATTCAACATCACGGAAAGTGGAATGTGTTTAGTAAATAATTTCCAGTTACATGGTTCCAAGCAATTGCTCATTGCAGGAAACAAAAGTAACCTCTTCCAAGATCATTTTGTTTAAAAGCCCTACTCCTCCTCCTTCATAGCATAGGTCTATTTGTTCTACAATAATCACGCACCTTTGAAGGATAATTCTTACAAACAGAAGGTTTACAGCAAATGGGTGTGGGGGAGAAACACTCAAAAGATTGATTTGGACCTTACAAATTTTAGCTTTGGAGCTGGGGATGGTAGCACATTCCTGTAATCCTAGCACTCAGTGAGTCTGAGGCAGGAGGTTCACAAATTCCAGAACAGCCTGAGGAACCTAGTGGTTTAGCAAGACCCTGTCTCAAAATAAGAATTTTTAACAAAGACTGGGAAGGTAGCTCAGCATGAAGGCACTGGGTTTAATCTTCCAATACCACAAAGAAAAAATTATTTGTGGACTCAAAAGGATCCAAAAGAAGGTGGACTTGTTCCTAAATTTCCTAAGGTTTCATTATGCATTCACTTCAGTAAGTATTAAGAGAATAACAGTCAAGAATATTTCCTGATGTCTTTATAGAGTACACAAAACTTTCTAAATTCGGACAACAAAAGTGATAGTATTTAACTCATCAAGTAGTATTTTATTTATTGTGATATAAGCTCAATCTACAGAGGCTGGAGATATGGCACAGTGGTTAAAGCATTTGCCTTGCAAGTGCAAGGCTCTGAGTTCAAGTCCCCAGTGCAACACAAAATTGGGCGTGATGGCACATGCCTGTAATCCCAGCAATTGCAAGGATGAGGTAGACGGATTGTTCTGAGTCCCAGGCCAGCCTGGGCTACTCCAGTGAGTGCAGGAACAACCTGGGTTACAGAATAAGACCCTGTCTTAAAAAAAAAAAAGGCCAATCTACATAGCTTCATTTAATATTGCTACAAAAGCTTAATTTCATCATCTATATCTTATTTTAGGGGGGTGTACAATAATTTTCATAAACATTTTACCACTAATTATTAAACAACTTAAAAAAAAGCTCTGGTAACCTTCCTATTTTTATATATGCCCCTATATCTGTAGCTTTGGAAACAAAGAGGAGTACACTGAAGGGGCAGACAGGAGGTGAAGGCAGATCTCCTGCTTCTCCAAGTTTGGTGGAAGCAGCTCTGCCCACTGGTACGAACATTTCCAACGTCCCCACCCTGTAGATATGCTGGGCCAAACATTCCTATCAAAAGTACTACTTCCCACAGTATTGGACCAAGCAGAATGAGAGATCACTTCAAAGAAAAGAGAAAGAGAATATGAATACACTAAATGGTCACATCCTCTGTCATGCTGCCATGTTCAGTATTTTTTTCATTCTTTCCTGGGGATAGCCTAATTCCACTATTGTTTCTTTTCAACATTTTTATTATGATGTCTAATGAAAGTAAAGGTCCTGCTCTGAACTACACTGAAATATATAAACTATAATGAATAACTTCTCATTGAGATAAAAAAAGAATACAGGTGAAGAACCTGGGAACTAGAAAACTTGCATTATTTATACAAAGTTAGCTAGCTAGTTTTTCAATCTAGAAGAAAACACATACTAACATCAATATGTTAGAATAACCAATAATAATGGTTATGGAAAATTCAGTGAACTTGACCCTCTGTACATGTATCGTTAAATTTCTGAGCATGTAAAATGCAACTACTGAGAATAAAACTGACACACAAGACTTTACTATTTTTTCAGGCTTTAAAAATGTTATTGACATAGAATTCATAGAAAAGATATATACGTATAGATATTTGTGTAAAATTTCATTATAACAATGCATTAGGCCTCAACAAAATTACATCTAAAATCTCTCTAAACTTTCATCCTGGAAATATTAAATCTTACTATTGAATTAAATCTATAAATAGTGACTCACTACTACATCAGTACAGATTTTAAAAGTATGTTCACCCAATAAAACTTTTTACCATGAACCTGAATCAGCTGCAGAACATATTCAAATTAAAATTAAAAAATGAAGAGTAACATTTGATACATACATTTAAATATGTGAGGAAACTCATATCCTTTATATGGACTAAACTGCAATATCTCATTTTGATTATTCATGATTGTACTCATATTTTTTTTTAGAAAAGAAACACAACTGGATTTATATCCATCCAACAAATTACATGGTAGACATAGAATGCACTCCTGGTTTACAGCATAGATTTCAAATCTTTAATTCATCTTTAACATAAGGAGACATGCATTGGAAAATCAAATTGAGAAAACTTCATACTATGTTTTAATGGTCAATCCACTGACATATCTGGTATTCAACAAAGTATTTGGATATTTGGATGAACTACTTATGATAAAATTAAAGAAAATATAGATAAATCAATGAAAAAGGGTTCAAAATGGTTCTTTATCAAATGACTGATCACTCAAAATTATGCAGACCATTTGTAGATATTATAATAGAAATATGATCAATCCTTAGCTTTTTCAAAATCACTTTCCTCAAAAATCCTTACAAAATACAGTAGTCCAATGAACAGTATAAAATAAGTTCTATCTCACACTACCATGGGAAGTACAGACCAACACCATTTTAATTTGCAGATCTTTTCAATGTACAGCAAAGAGAAGTTCTACTTTTGTATCTTACATATCTTTAATGCTTATAGAATTCCTGCAAAATAGGCACTCAATATTATAGATACCATACCATTAGAAGACTGTGTCTAGAAGGTAATAGTTTCTTTGATTAGTGTGCATTGTGAGGAATATTTTCCAAAGTTATCTCTAGAAAATATTAATCTCATGAACTATCCTATATTAGAGGTCACATGAGCAAGTGGAAAATGGCATGCCCTTTTCCCACATTTGAAAACAGGAAACACTCATGGGTGGGGTATCGAATTATAAGAAACATTTTCTTTAAAAGTATGTTTACTTCTATCTATTCCTGTTTCTCAAATATTTTAACCATAACTCATAATGGCTACCTCAGAAATATTTGATAAATGCTCTTTTAGGTGGAATCATGCCTGAGTTTATTAGGTTTTTGGATCTGAGTACACCTGGGTCTTTGAGGACAATATAAACCTGGTATATCTTCCTTGTTGTATTCTTAAGAAAAGAGAAGAAATATATAAGTAAGCTACCTTCTGAAGAAGGAATTTAAAGGGCTGAACTGGGGCTGGAGGAATGGCACAGCTTTTTTTCAACTTAATTAACTTACTGCTACTAAGTAGATCAAAAACATATTTAACCCCATATTCTCTCAAAATTTGAATGTTAGACATTGAAAGAAAAGGACTTGAATATCAGTATCTTGAATATATCATGCAAATAAGCAGTTTTAGATGATATCACTGGCTGCTGTAGCCTTAGGGATTTGCCAGTTAGAAACTGGAGTTCACTTAGATTTATTTTTTCTAAGGTGAAAAAAGGGTTTTTATGTACAAACTCATGACAGAGAGGTAAAATCTCTCCATCTAGGATACATCCCCAAATGAGATTGCCAAGGTGTTCACTTAAATTTAAATCTAAATTCCAAATTTTAAAAAAATACAAAAAAAATTTATGTTAAGTTTGATTTAACTGGGCGTTCTATATTTTATTTACTAACTCTTTTACTTACTAAGTCTGGCAATTCTACATAGGTTGCCCAGTATGAGATATTTGCCAATCTACATGTTTTTCTTAGAAACTCCTGTGTTTTTACTTTCCTAGAGCCAAGAGATTTCTACATATTATACTACATGAATAACTGAGTAATTCTCCATTAGTAATTTCCTTTATTATCTATATCCTTTGCTTTCAGAAAAATCAGTCTCCTACTGTTAAAATTATAATCTAAAAATATATATTCTGAAAATGTTAACATTTTACTTACCTGCGAGTAATTTATGAGAAGACCAGATAATAAAATATTTCTTTTTTTCACTACTTTTGCAGATTCCCTAATCCACATTAGGCTCTCCATTTTCTGACTGAGAGATCCTACGTTAAAATCAAGAAAATGAACCTGTAAAACATAAAAAAAGGCAAAATATAATTCAACTTCAAAAAATAAAGGTTCAAAGTATAATCATAATCTTGTAATTCTTTCATTATGTTTATTTCTATTTGTGTTTGAAACAGTAAATATTTAAAAGATCAATGAATCTTCCTTTATAGAATAAGATTAATAAATTTTCATTGAGAATAAAATATTGAAAAATGTAATTCTAGCATCCTATTTCTCCTTATACCAGTAAAATATATAAATATGATTTTATTAATCTTCAATTGCATAAAGTATTTATAATTGTCTAGATATTTCAGCACATATAATAAGAGTTTGTTATAAATGAAATTCAAGAGTAGTTACCTAATCTTTTAGAGTAATTAGTAAGTAGCATCTCTAGGAATTACCTATATTCTAAATAAATCCAGAGTTCTAAGTAATGAATTCTTTAGCAGTGTTGAGCAATGCTCTTCTTAAAAATATTCAAATGAACACTCAAAAAAATTTTTTTACCTAATTTTTAAGAATCTCTGGGTGATTTTCCCTCAGTTCTTCAAATTACTGAGGTCTTAGCAGATTGTCTTTTATGAAATGTAAGAGATCTATATAACAACAGCCTTAAAAATTAAATGTAAATACACATGAATGAACATTAGCAAATATGTTCATTTACTATACGAATGTGTACTTACACAATACTAAATATTAAAAACCTCTTAAGGATCATAAGTTGGTGAAATACATGTATTTATCCACAAAAAGTACATCCTCTCACAAAATACTCATTTCCTCCCTACTTGACCATGTAGAAATATCCGCTATAGAAAATACACAATGCTTTATGATGTTCTTTCTCCAACACATAAGAATAAGTTGCTATCCTCAAAACTTGCATTTTGCTTTTCCAAAGTAAAAATATGCCATATTTATTATTATTTTAATGGTACTGGAGATTCAACTCAGATCCTCTTGAGTGCACTTTAGCATTAAGATACACTTCCACCTCTTTAACACCCATTTTCAACAGAATTATATCAAGTCTAATGCCTACTACTTTGGTATCTATTCAATAACTATTTATTCGAAATTTTCATAAAAAGAAAATTTTCAATAAATGTCGATAATATGAATTATGTTAATTGAAGACATACACATATAGATACTTTCTCTTAAAATCTAAAATGACAAACACAATTATGTGTCAATTAAAATAAATGGATTTTTAAAAACCTTAGAATTATCTATTTTAAAAAATAGACACTAGATGAAAAAGTAAACTTTTTTTTTTAATGTAGGAAAGTTTCTACCAGCTAAATAGTGAGGACTAGATGGTGTGACCTTGTGGCCTTTTACTCACTTTCCAGAGCTGCTTTCTTGGAACTTGTAAAGCTTGAATTTCAGCTGTTTTATGAGGCAGAGTTGCTTATAATAAAAATAAAGATTCCTGTCTAGTGACCCAGAACTAGGCTGGAAAACTGAATAAACCATAAATACTAGACCTACCACGAGTCTAGTTTAGCTTGCAAACAGGTGCTTGGAACCTAGACCCTAAATGTCCACAAGCTATTGCAAGAGATGCTGGCTCACAGTCCTGCTTTAGCTTTCTAACAGGGTAACTTATGCCCTGACTTCTGGTAACTCCTCCCTGTAACCTCGACCTGTCAGAAATTGGGAAGCAGTCCCTGCACACATGTGAAAAGACCCATTTTTCACCATGGCTGGTTCACAAAGTTAAACTAGTGCCACAAAGTCATATTCTTAAGATTTAAATATATTTACCTCGAACAACTCTATAGGTGGAGAGTTGAAAACAAAAAAGTTAACCTACACATTATAGTTGTGGGGAAAAAAAAAGTGAAGACGGGGGATACACTGAGTACATTCTGTAATACAAGTTAAAAAAAACACCTCAGTGTTTAATGTTAAAAACCTCATAGTATTGTATTTCATTTTTAAAACTGCAAAATTGCTTGTATTTCTTAGGTACCATGAAATTCCACTGGCCATAAAGTTCCTCATACTTTAGGAGAATGGAGGGTGTTGGAGTTTTTCTGTGCACCACTAGGCGACCTCACTGCTGAAGTGAGGTAAGTACCCAGACAATTCTGGCTCAACACAAGTCTTCAGAACAAATTTAAAATTTTGAAAAACCTCAAAGATGGGAGGAAAGCCTGGAGGAAAAAAAGAGCTTACAAGGTGCAACGCGTGACTGCTTTAATTTGTTAAGTGTAGCCACTACAGATATTTAAAATGTCTCCCAAAAAGAAAGAAGGGAAATGTTGATAATATGATTTGGAGAAGAGACTCTGAGCACAAGGCATCTGGAATGGAACCCTGTACAGGGGAGACGCCGCGGAGGTCAGGGAGGCTGTGACAGGGAGGCACCTCTTTAGGAGGTCAGCATGGAGAGCAGGGGCACATTTCTGATTTTCTCATGAGAGTAAAGATTTCTGCTTCCAGTTCAGTAGCCAAATTGGGTGGGTTTCTTTTCTTTCCTTTTCAGGTTATAATCCTACCCCTCTTTTTCTAATTGTTGTCATCTAGGAAATTTACCTATGAGTTGATGTCTTACCCAGATTATATGGGTCCAACTCTCATATTTATGAATCGCATAGAAGCTAAACTGTCTTACAAAAACATATAATAATAGCATGTAGGATGAAGTAAAAGACATAGACGATAGATTTTAGAATTCTTCCAAACTCATGTGATGTCTAAACCAAGACTAAAAGGTTCCACTCCAAATATAAGTCTAAAAGGTACAGCATTCCTAGTTCCTTAAAACAAAAAGTTCATAGTACTTAAATATACTAGTAAGCCAAAGTTGTTCACCACTTATTCCAAGAATTAAAGATATGGTATAAAAAAGTGAATTCTAAGCAAGCTATTATATATCTACCAATCATATCCATGTTATCCCATCAAACCAAGTACTTAAACTACAGGGAAGCATGATGACATGAAGAAAAATGTAGAGGAATAATGTTACAGGTCCTGATCATGAGTATTAACTGTATGCTGAGCGTTGTGTTAGCTGATTCGTTAATTTTTAACAAAACGTAGATATGAATTTTTAGTTTTGGTTATGTCTAATTTTGCCAATAAAACAAATGTGAAGAAACAAGACACGTCTTAATATTCCCTTTCCCCAGAGGCAAAGGCATACATGCATGAAAAGCAGAGGGTGACCTCCCATAGTGACAAGAATTTTGAGCACATCCTTGACACTGTGCTACTAATTTTCAATTTCTGCAAGCTACCACTTAAGATTTCTAGAGTGAAAAAATAAAATCAGTGCAAACAAAATGATTATTTTAGTTTTTAAAACCCAAGAAGGTTGGTTTATACACCCAAAGAAAATTTTACATTTACCATGATCGATAAGGAAAAAGGTAAATATTTTTGCATTAATTGGGCAAGTTCCTTTCTACTGAAATATGGCAGAACACTTCTTCTACATTGAATTCTGCAAATATGTTCATAGATATAGCAAGTGGGTTTATTTTCTTATCTCATCTTACAGTATTCCCCTTCTGGCATGCTATTTCTAGTACACACACACACACACACACACACACACACACACACACACACTCCCCTCCATCTATTCTCTAAGAAAGTCTCTAATTTCATTTTTTTTTAAAAGGTGGCAAATATACTCAAACACTGATGAACTGCTAAATGTTTACCATGCGGACAACCTCATGGCTCTGTGGGTGGGCGAAGCTTCAAGCTCTCAGGGTTTGGAAAGGGGATGAATTGGACCACCTCTGCCTTCAACATTCAGTTCTACACATGCATTAGATTTGTCCAGCAAGCACTGAATGGATCCCTGGTCCCAGAAGAATTCAAATTAATAATTATATATTTTCAAATGTGATTTTCACTTCTTTGTGAAGGCAGATACGTTAACTACAAGAGTGTAACTAAATATTGACCACAGTATTCCTTAAAATCCCATATTTAATGCTGCCACCATACTCCAGCGTCAATATTCTGAGGAAGGCCAGAGAAAAAAGTCTGGTAAAGGGGAAACACTGTTTATTTAACTAAGAAGAAAATTAATTAGTGAAGCTTAAGTAATATCCAAACAATGCATTGCTTAACGCCCACCAGAGTGGAAGGAAGGAGAGTCAAAATGAAAGTTGGGCTAATTATCAAATAAAGAGCTTTGAATCAGTAGATAGAACAGAAGGATTCTCTGAGTCCACACAATAGACTCAGCAAAATTATCTACATATGTGTATACAGAAGCAAATTGAGCAAATTAGGCCCACCATCTTCAAAACATCACTTTTCAAAAGAAGTAGGAAGAAAATGTAATAAATGATGAAACTGGTCAATTACTAGGCAGATCAAAGGAAAAGTTTATCTCAAGAATTAGAAAAAAATTAGAAAAACTTTCATCTTCCTTTAACTATTTATGAATTATATGGATTCTATTAATGAAAATTACTTTAATAAACACCACTTTTTGAAAGTAGAAAGAACAAACAGCTAATATTGAACCACTTCACTGAAGGACAGTTGAAATAAAAGTCATGAAAGTTGACTCATAATTCTCATGAATAGAAACTAATTAAGTTACCAACTATCATAGAATTTCAGAAGAAAAGCTAAATAACTCATTTATAATCTTGAAAAAATAAAATACCAACAATACTGCTAAGTTGGGAAATAATGGGTTTCAACAAAAAGATAGTAAATAAGAGAAACAGCATCTCACATTACAACATTAGCCATGCAAGCTGCGCTGGCCTGAACTCCAAGGCCTAGTGCTTTCCCTGCCTGTACCATGAAGGCTCTGGCTTCAATCCCTAGCACAGCAAACAAACTTTAACCACACGTGAATTTTAAGTGTTCCTTTGTTTCAAAGAATTTGAAAAAATGTTTTGTTCTATCAATACAAAAGTTGTATTTAGTACACACTACTTCAGATCCTTGCTTGAAAGATAAAGCAAAGGATATTAGAACTTCACCTTTAAACAGTCAAGGGAAAAGCCTTACTTGGAAAGTATTTTGTTTTTTCAATCACAAACTTTCTACAAATTATTTTGTGGAAATACAAAATGGGTGTTCTCTGTAGGTATACTTTGCTATTAGAATATAATCTACCACTTTGTAGTGCAGCTATATGAAACACTGCATATATTTACAATTACCTTAATTAACATATGTACCATCTGTAACAAATTTTAGAATCAAAAGTTGAAAGCAATCTAAATGATTAATATAAAGCACTGATTTGTTTAACCAACATTATTTAACACATAATAATGTCTCTTTGTTTCTTTTTTTCTCTTTGAAAAAAAACCATCAGACCATCAGAGAATATTAATATAAACCACAAAAGAGGAAAGTTTTTTAAAAAGCAACTATGTGACTCTTCAAAATTTCTGCTTACTGACCATATTTACACAGATGTTTCTACACTTAAAATGAGTTTGTCTGATAAGAGCATTATAAATTTAAAAATTTGTAAATTAAAAATGCATTTAATACATCTAACCTACCAAGCATCATAACTTAGCAACAAAGTACATGGGGTAGTGTTACTTGTTTGCATTTCTGATTGCCTGGTGGACTAGGAGCTGCGAGTGACTACTGCTACCCAGACTGGAGAAAAAGTACCATAACATATAATGCTAGTCCAAGAAAAGGTCAAAATTGAAAAGTCAAAACAAGTTTGTACTGAATATATGTATCTCTTTTACACAGATATATAGTTGAAAAACTTGAAGCCGAACCATATTAAAGTAGGAGCATCTGTAAATTGTAGTAAAATTTGAAAATTTCACTTTACATTAAACTTATGCTTAAGCAATAATTGATATAAAAGTCATTTTCAAAACACCTAGATCCTTATTACACATTTTTATAAAAAATAAATACATTTAAATTCCATTTCACAAATGGAGACTAGGCCAACCACTATGAAGACCAATATACTAATATATAGTTGTAAGAAATGTCTTTGTCAGCAACTATATTTGTATATTACTATATATATATATATAGCAAATGTGTTTCAACAGAAAAATAACTGTAGAAGAATTTTGAAAAAAAACAGGGTATCTGTAGAAGAGAGAAAGCAAAATTATTCAAAGACATGACCAAGAAGTCTGAAATGGAATTATAAACTGTATGTAGGCCATACCATAATAATCTGCACAAACGCATCCTGCACCTTCTCTTTAGTATAGCAAAAAAATTTAATAATCTTGGGAATAATGATTTTAGTCATTATACACTTCTTAAGTCTTGGGATGTAAATTAACATGATCAATCCTAGAGAGTGGCCCATGGGCAGCTGAGGGGAACACGCTCTTCAAACGCTGGATGCAATAATGCCCTGTGGAGGTTTGGATCTGGAGTGTCCTCCAAAAGCTTCATGTTCCTATGGATACTGTGTACTGTTGGGAAGTAGGGCCTGGATGTAAGGAGCAGATGCTTGAGGTCTGACCTTGAGGGGCAGGCACTGGTCCCACCCTTCCTCCCAGACTAGTGCCAGTTCTGACATGCTGCTGTGAGGATATCTGTCTCCCAGAGCACTGCAGTACCAGCTCTAGCTGTGATTTTGGCTGTGACCCCACCATGTGGTTCCATCATTTTCCAGCCACCCATCCATGAATGGATTGAGACTTACTGAAACTATAAGCTACAATAGATCTTTCCTCTTTAAGTTGTGGATGTCAGTTACAGTGACAAAAAAGTAGCTAAGATATACTCTGTATATACTTATTAAGTTTACTTGATCTATAAACTTAAGTATGAGGTTTCCATACTGATTCTGGATGAATGATTTTTTTGCTCAATGATGTGTGGTGCTGAGGCCCCCTGTAAATATATTGCAGTCAGCCTGCCTCTTCCTTCTTGTCTATCTGTATTTGGTTTATCTAAGTACAATATTGGCTGCATGTATTTATAAATGTTTTATCATGCTGAATTGACCTGTTCATTAGTATATAATACTTCTTTTTTTACTTAAAATCTTTGTGTTGTTTTTGCTGGTTTTGCTTGATTTTTGGAGTATGCTTTTGACTCACTGACTAGGTAAAATCCACAAGGGCAGTCAAAATCTTAAGTTTTGGGTGAAAGTTTCAGAGGGGTAATTTGCTCCAATCCCCTCGCCACTCGTGACCAGGAATGTTGGTGCTTACAGTCACTCTTACAATTTTTTCCTATCTGTTGTGCAAGGGTGCAACTGAAGTGAGTAGATAATTTTGAGATTTTTGGTGTGCCCAAGAGTCCAAAGAAAGAGAAAGCATCTTTACCGGGCTCAGTTTGAGAGAGACAGTGAGTCTCAGTATATCTATCTCATTTCTGTCACAGCTAGGAAGTGTGGGAGCTTCCTCAGTTCTGGCAATCCCAGGATTGGTAAGCTTCTGTAATTACAACCATATGGACGGGTGGGCAATTTCACAAGGTTGCTGGCAGGAGCCTTTGGTAAGGGATAGATTTAAAGGCCAAATCTGGGCACTCTGGTACAAGAAAATTCTGTATCTCTTATTTGCCTTTAGAATTTGTCTTAATGGGGAAAATTTTTATCTTAACATAGAACAGATAAGGAAATCTGTGTTTCTTATCTCCAAGCATGAAGAGGAAGAGACTCATTTTTTACTGCACCCAAGCATGGCCCCAGTATAAGTTACCAGACAGGGAAACCTGGCCGCCAGCAGGCTCACTCAACGACAATACAATTTTGCAGGTAGATTTGTTTTTATAAGCATAAGAGAATGCCTAAGTTTTCTTTGTCTTGAGGAAAGCTTTACTTGGGGATGGAGCATGAATTACAGGAGGAATAGGCAAGTGAAGTGTGTATGAAGGAGAACTGCAGTGCTGTGAAAGAAAAGAAAGGGAAGAGCAGGTGGATAGATGCTGTGAAGAAAGAAAAGAGAGAAGGAATGAGCAAATGAGAAGGTGTGTGTGTGTGGAGAAAGTAGAGAAGACGGCAAAGGGTGACTATATTTATAGATGGATTGAGAAAGGCATTAAAGTATACTATGATTGATCTAGAATTGCTAGAAGGTCACATTATCCTAAGGGGTATATTATATGCAGTCAGCACCTGTTATTAGGAGAAAGTTACAAAAACTGGCTTTTACCCCAGAACAGTCTTAAGATGCTTTCATTAGGGCTGCTACCTCGGTCTTTTATAATAATAGAGATCAAGAGGAACACAATGAAAGAGAGAAAAGACAGAAAGAAAAGGAAAAGGGTTTGGTGATGGCCCTACAAGAATGGAATAGATTTAAATTGGCTCCTGAAGCAAGAACCCAAATGGCAATCAAGCTCACCAGTGAGATCTGAGATGCTTTACATGCAGTAAGGAGGCATATTTCTTAAATGATTATCCTGTGGCAAGCAAGCCTCCATGGTATCCCTGTCCTGAACGCCAAGGTCTCCAGCAGAAGTGAAACTGTCCCCTTAGGCAGGGATCAAGGAGAACATAATTCTCTTCAGAGAACAACTTATGAGGCCCAGAGCTACTGGCTCCCCCTTAGCGCCTCCATTGGCCTCTGTGAGGCCTGGGTAGGTTTCATTGCAGGGAGCCAAATGATAAATATTATGATTCTACAGCTCAGTATTCCATCCTAACCTCTTGTCCTGGGCCATGAGCAGCCCAGCCACTAATCATAAGGGACATCTCAAGGACTACATGACTAGATATTTACTCCACCTTTAAGTTGTAAATAAGATGGGGTTTTTTTGCATGAATTCATTACAGTGCCTGAATGTTCAACCAATTTCTTAAGAAGAAATCTCACGGCCTCTTTTAGTACTGTTCTATCAATTGGACTCAAATCAGATTCCTGCCTATTAGCCTTATTGGGTTACAAGGGCCCATCTCTGAACAGGAGAAGCTACACTATACAGAGACAGATTCACAGGTAGATCCTGAAGTTTGGGCCTCCACAGATGGAATAGGTAAAGTTAGTGAGGTAAAGCCTACATGCATAAAACTTAAAGACCCTGCTAACTTTCCCTATCAGAAACAATATCCCCTCAGACCAGAAGCTACAGGGATTAATCCAGATAATATTAAATTTAAAGTCAAAGGGAATTGCTGCGACCTGCAACAGCTCCTGCAATACCTCAATTATCAGAGTGAAAAAGCGAAATGGGAAATGGAGGTTAGTGCAGAACTTGAGAATCATTAATGAAGCTGTAGTTTCCCCACATCCTGTGGTCCAAACCCATACACTTTGCTTTCAGATATACCTGCTTCAGCTGCATGGGTCACAGTCCTAGACGTAAAGGATGCATTTCTTTTGTACTCCCATACATTAAGATAGCCAACTTCTCTTTGCTTTTGAAAATTTCAAGGGCAAGGTACAGCTGACATGGGAAGTTTTGTCTTTGGGTTTCAAAGATTTTTCACATCTTTTTGCCTAGGCACTTTCAACAGATTTGACCTCTTTTAAGCTGAGAGCTTTTGGTAAAAGATTTAAAACCTGTTCAAGTTTAGATCCAGCAAGATATTTACCAGATCAACTAGATGAAAGGCTTGAGCATGATTGTAATCAGTGTTTTAACTTGCAGCTATATGGCCTGTAAATATTTAAAAATGCCCCACTCCAAAAGCCAGAGAGAACTTTTTACTGATGGTTGCTCCTTGATGAAAGAGAAGTAAAAAGACAGGCTAGATGTGCAGTGGTTTCTTTAACAGATGTAGTTCATGCTCAAACACTTCCCTCTGGAACTAGTGCTCAATCGGCTGAACTGATTGCTTTAACTAGGACTTTAGACATTAGAGTTACGTAAGGGGAAGTTGGTTACTATCTATACAGACTCTAAATATGCTCATTTAGTTCTACGACCTCATGTAGTCATTTGGAGAGAAAGAAATTTTCAAATAGTTGAAGGAACTTCTATTAAATATTATCCCCAAATCATGAGAAATCTAATGGCAGTGACCTCCCCTCAAAAGCAGCAATTGTAAACTCACACAGAAGACTTGGTTTTGATTAAAACCTGGCCATAAATCCCTCTAATCTAGACCTAATCTGGTGGGGACCTTACTCAGTAGTTCTGTCAACTCCTACCACAGTGAAAGTCATAGATTAAGATGCCTAGATCCACCACTTTAGGGTCAAAATGAGGCACCCTTCTTCTGAGATTCTCACTGACTCTGAAGATCCCCTGCCACAAACCTAGTTCTATCCCAGGAAGCCATATATTCCTGTGAACCAATTTAGAATCTCGGTCTCTTCTTCAAGAAGCAAGTTAAGTACAACATCTCTGTTTATGCTTTTTATTGATTACTTTTGTTCCCTTGGTGTTTATTATCTACTAAGAATAAGTCTTATGTATATTTAGTGGAGATTTTGTCACTTAACTAAAAATCTTACAGGTGTTTCAGTCTCTCTGGCAGAATACTCTAATGTAACCAGGGATTTACTTTCTAGACAACTGAGAATGGTGGGTGCATCAAGAAGAATTCATTCTTCCAGTCTCTTTTGTAATAGATCATCATTGTCTTTGTAACTCTTGTAGTGTAAAGCCTCAGTGAAACGGCAACCAATATGCTGCTGCCCAAGAAAAAAAATATTGTCTAGAATAGATATTTTTTGTAAAAAAAAAAAAAAATGCTGTACAAATTTCTAAGTTCTTAAACAGCTGAACTCCAGGCTAGTGATCTCTAAAAGACAGGTCTTTTTCTTTTGGCCCTGTGGTACACTTCTTAGACCAAAGTCTTTTGCCTGGTGAAGGGAGGAGTCTTTTTTATTTTAAAAATGGCCTCCGTGTATCTTTCTTATCCTGAAGATGCTTCTTTTTAATATTAATTTTTTAATTTCCCTGTGCTCTTTGGCCCCACCACTGCAGGCATTTTTGGCCTGGCACTTCAAACTTTTTATATAAATTTTCTTTGGCATTTTATCTTGTCTTTTGCCATAGAGCTGGCTAAAAGCTGCAAAGAGCAGCCATGTGGTAGTTTGAATATCAATCTGCCTTGAGATTTCGTCCACTGGAGTAAGAAGTCCACCACCCTTAATCGCAGTTTCAGGCAAAGTTTATGGACAAGGGCAAAAGCCGACAAAATTTCTGCCAGAGTGTAACATATGTGGTTTTTAGGCCCTTGCCTATACAGTCCTCCTTCCCATCTGAAACTTCTTGGCCATTCCAACCCACACTTTCACCAACATTCTGGTCGTCTGAGCTCTGACCAAAATCTTTCATCAAGCTCAGCTCAGAAGACTCCAAGACTTCTCCAGCTGGCTTCTTTAAATTCCACATTTGTCTCACAAACCAGTTCAAAAGGCTTCCAAACCAAATGGTCAGGTAAAGCACAGCATCAACCCCAATTCTCTAGTACCAATTTCTGTCTTAATTACTTTCTTATCATTGTGATTCAATACCAATATCCACAACTTAAGAAGGAAAGATTTTAGCTTACAATTTTAGAAGGTCACAGACCATTCACAGGTGTGCAACTAGAAAATGATAGAAGCACATAGTGGGGCTACAGCTAGAGCTATAGTTGTCTAGGAGACAGATACCTTCACAGCATGGTAGCAGAGAGAGAGAGAGAGAGAGAGAGAGAGAGAGAGAGAGAGAGAGAGAGATTGAGAGGAAAGGCAGAACCAGCACATACCCGTCTAGGTCAAGTCCCAAGCACCCACTCCCTTCCAGCCAGGCCCCATCTTCCAAGCCTACACAGTATCCACAAGAACATGAGGCTTTTGGGGAACACTCCAGATCCAAACCATCACAACATGAAAAATGAGATTTAAATGTGAAACAAAGTATAACACAACCCGACTCTAAGTACTTAAAAGAGTGTGACTCAGATTCTTCCTTAAAAAAAAACAAAAACAAAAACAAAAACAGGTAATTGAGAGACTAGCAGACATTTAATTTAAACAGTAGTCCTTCTAGACTTATAATAAATAATCCTGAAACAATTACCTACAATGTTTTTGTAACTCTGAATATCAGATTGTGTTTATAAATCAGTATTTTTCAGGTTCTTAGAAAATCATTCTAAAAGTAACTTTAAGTTTCCAAACTGTTATGCTCAACATTTCTAAAAAGATTTTAAAATGTTTGAGATTTTTGAGTATATGTATGCATACACACAAAACATATACATACATGTTCATATTTTCTTCTGATTCCTATGAACAGCCTGACTTGATTTCATTTCCTGGAAATTTAGGGGCTTTTAGTTTTGTTTGTCTATATCAGGTCTTTTCTCATAGTTAAAGAGACTCAAAATATAAGATCAAGTTACTCTCAGGTTTGGTTTCTCCTGAGGGCTCTTTGTGGCCTACCTTTTCATGGTATCCTCAAATGGCTTCAACTCTGTATGTATCTATGTCCAAATTTCTTCTTCTAAGAGCACATATTATCCTGAATTTGTACATATCTAATGACCTCATTTCTAGCATATTTTAGCCGACACATAATAACTGTACACGTTTATGGTGTTCAGTGTGGCATTTCCATAACGTACAATAATTAGATCAAGGTAATTAGTATATTACCTTGTCTTTTTTAACGTGAAAAATGAAAAATCTCTATGAGGTAATATCCAAGGTAATGACTGAGGAATTGATAAGAAATTGCTACTATTATTTGATAAAAATTTGAAATTATATAGTAGGTTTTTTGTTCTTTCTTTTTCTCTTGCTATAATATTTCTACAGTAGTGAGTTTTAATTACTTATTTTTATCATTTTAATGTGTCTACTATTAGTTTTTACTTTGTAGTTCCCATGAGCCTAACATAAGAAATCTTAAAACAGGCTATTTGAAGCTGATGAACAATTTAACATTAATCATAGAAAAACAATGTTTTAACCCTATTCCACCACTACTTGAATTTCTATGTCTCAATATACATCTATTCATATTCCATATAACTTAAGAAATGAGGTATCAGTTTTATATTTTAACATTCACAGCAAACTAGTATTCTAGTATTCACATATTCTGAATTTGACTATATAGTTTTATCAACTTTATAGCTTTTTATGTTATTTTGTTTCTCATTAGTTTTCTTTTTCTTCAGAATAAACTTTTTATTATTCTTCACAGACTTGATAGATATGAATTCTCTTGCCTTTTATGTCTACATTACCCAAGAATTTTCATTTCTACTTACATCCAACTACACAGGCCCGATTTATCTTTGCATTAGGAACAACTAAATATGCAAACAAATTCCTTGAAACAATGGTTTAAAAGTCATCACAGATCAGACAGCAAATGAAGAACAATTCTTGACAGACGAGAAATAAATGACCTGCACAGTTCTTGTGTCCCATTTTACTGCCTTAAAACAACTTCAGGCTCTGACAAATAGGCTAATCTAGATTTCATCTGAGTTGAAAGGTGAAGTTTGGAACTATAGGAAGATTAAAGTGTGTACAGTTCATAGGACAGAACACTGAAGAGAAGGCAGCTCCCAAGAGAGAATTGTGGAGATCATCAAGATACCCCCCAACTGACACAGTACTGATCAATGAACTCTTGACTGACGAAAGACACATACCTATGGATTAGCAGAAATCATGCCTGATGTACACATAGAGTTGGAAAGAGTACTGGTAGCCATGAACCAGACTAGAAAACTTCACAATCTATAGCATATTTCATAAATCTCTAATGGTCTCTCCTAATTTTGGGGGAAAACAATCAGGCCTATACTAAATAAACTAACTAATCCTGCACGAAAAAGACCCCAACAAATCACACTATCTCCAGTTAACTAGAAAAAAAAATTTTTAAACTATTAAGAATAAACACAGAGCCAACATTCAATAAGACAAAATATACAATGTCAGACATTAAGCAAATATCAACAAGCATGTAAAAAAGCAGAAAATATAGCCTATTATAAAGAAAAAAGTCCACCATCAAATGATAAAAGGAGTATTAAAATAAATTAAAACAAGTACTATAACTGCATTTCAGTTATACAAAAACTACACACACACACACACACACACACACATAAAAACAATGAACAGAGAAAAACGAAGCAGAAAATAGAGCAAACTATAACTTGTACAGATGAGAACCATACCTGACATATGGGAAAAGTAAAGAGAATTAATAGAAGATTAGGCAGAGATAGTAAAAATTAATTAATTTAAAAATAAAGCCCGGGAACTTCAAAATTAAAAAGAAAAAAAAGCACAAAATAGAACAAATAAATAGAATGCTAGTGAGATATGCATCAGCTTCAAAGGACTACTACACAGCTTCTTTTAGATTTCAAAAAAAAAGCAGGAAGAAAAAATATAATACCTGACAACATACTGAAAATTTTCCAAACTGAATTAAAGTTTTAAAAATCCACTTACTACTACCATACGCAGAAACATGCAGAGACAAAAGTAAGTCCAGAACTAGAAATAAGCAAGAAACTATGATTCCTAATGAGGGGACAAGTCCATCACATGAAGATGACCCAGAAGATATTAAGATTAGCAAAGAAAAGAATATTAAAATTAATTATACGTGAATTACACAGGCCATATACTAAGAAGCTATGTGGAGAAATATAATATATAAATGATGTATACTAAACTTCCAGAAATGAAAACAAATACTTAAGAGGAAAACCATAGATTTAGAAAACAGCTAAGTCTGTCAATGCCTGTATGCATAAAACATTACAACAAAGTATACCACCACAGCACGTATGCTGAGCTCTATCTAACAGTTGTTGAAGGCAAGGAAACATCTGTTTGGCAACCGTTTTCATCATGCATAAGTACAAGTGATTGAGGAATATAACAGTCTGTATATTTTATAATATTAGCATGTATTATTGAAGGTAACTTTTCTTCTATTTTATACTTACGTAAAGCACACACAGTACTCATTTGCAGGATTCTAAACATACTTACTTAAGATAGATTAAAAGAAATAAACCTTCTAGCCAAAGTAATCTTGAGTAACAAGACTAAAGCAGAGGTATTACAATACCAAACATCAAGCTATATTATAAAGCAATAGTTGTAAAAACAACTTGATACTGGCACAAAAACAGACCAGTGGAACAGAATTGAGAATGCAGAGACAAACTCAAACAACCTCAACAACCTAATCTTTGATAAAGGAGCCAAAAGCATACACTGGAAAAAGGACAGCCACTTCAACAAATGGTGCTGGGAAGCCGGACATCCACATGCAGAAGAATGAATCTAGGCACACACCTGTCACCATGCACCAAAATCAAATCAAAGTGGATCAAAGACCTATGTATTAAAACTGAAACACTGAACCTTCTAGAAGATAAATCAGGCAAATATCTAAAACAATTAGGTATAGGCAAAGACTTTCTTAATAAGACACCAAAAGCAAAAGAAATTGTCCCCACTATTAACAAATGGATTATATCCAATCAAAACGTTTCTGCACAGCAAATATATACATACATACAAAACAGTGTAAAAAGAGAACCAACAGACTGGGAAAAAATATTCGACACCAATACCTCAGATGGGAGATTCACAACTAGAATATACAGGGAACTGAAGAAAAGTAAGCCCCTCAAAATCAAGGACCCTATTGAAAAATGAACAAAAGAAATGAATAGGCAGTTCAAAGATGAAGAAGTCCAAATGGCCGGTAAATACATTAAAAAAAAGGTTCAACATCCTAAGCCACAAGAGAAATGCAAATCAAAGCATCACTAAGGTATCATCTGACTCCAGAGAGATTGATGTATATCAAGAACACAAACAGCAATCAGTGCTGGCGAGGTGGTAGGAAAAAAGGAACCCTCCTGTACAGTTGATGGGAATGTAAACTGGTACAACCACTATGGAAAGCAGTATGGAGATCTCTCTGCAAATAAATATCCCCTTCAATCCAAAATTATTCTGGGAATAATTCCAAAAGAGTTTAAAACAATACATAACAGAGATACATGCACACCGTTGTTCACAGCAGCACAACTAATGATAGCTAAAATGCGGAAGACACCAAAATACCCATCAACAGACTGATGGATACACAAACAGTGGTATTTATACACAATGGAATACTATAAAGACAGATAGGTTGAAGGCTTTTCTAGGCAAATGGAGGCAACTTCAGACCATCATGCTTAATGAGTTGAATCAAGAGCAGAAAGTGAAATATCAAATGGTTTCTCTGTTATTAGAAACCCAGAACACAATTATTTCATGGAACTTAATGTGGGAAATAGTGGGAACATGGGGGGGGGGGGGTGCAGTGAGAAGGTCAAAGGAGAAAGGGGAAGGATCTATAACTTAGCCATGATATGTAAGTGCACAAAATGCTCAAGATCAATGTAAACTTTAAATTTTCACTTATACATATCAACAAAATGGGGAAAAATAAAAAATTAAAGGGCTGGGCTATGTAAAAAGGAAAAAAGGAAAAGGAATAAGCTTTCCTGGGGCTGCAGGAATAGCTCAGCAGTTAAAGCACTTGCCTAGCAAGCTCAAAGCCTTCAGTTTGATATAACAGAACTACATAAAGCTGAGTATGGTGGCACAGTGGCACATGCCTGTAATCCCAGCACTCGGGAGGCTGAGGCAGGAAGATTGCCATGAATTTGAGGCCATCCCAGGTTCCATAGTGAGTTCAGGATAAGCTTGGACTACAGAGGAACACAGAAAGACCATATCAAAAAAGGAAAGAAAGAAAGAAAGAAAGAAAGAAAGAAAGAAAGAAAGAAAGCCTTAACTTAATATTATATAAAATTATAATTTTATAAAAAGGTAATTCAGTGCATGATCCAAATAAAATGTAGAAATCACCTGGGAAAAATGCCAACTGCTTCTCATACTTCAAAGTTATTTTCATCAAAATAAGCATATTTATTAAGTGTATAGGAACAGGTTGCACTGATGAAAGATTAAATTAGTGAGCACAAGTTCAATGTGTTCGTTATGTAATAAATAGTAATACATTTAGAACATATTTTTGAGTAAGTTGAAAAGATACCTCCTCTCAAAATATTTAACATTTCTTTGGCGGGAGGCTGAGGCAGGAGAACTGCTATAAGTTCGAGGCCTACATGGGCTACATAGTGTGCTCAAGACTCACTTGGACTATAGAGTAATACCCTGTCTCAAAAACAAACAAAAAAGTTAGAAATGAAAAATACTTTAAAAGTAAGCACTACTTCTTAGAGCAAATATCAAAAAATAAGACAAGTAGTATGTACTGACACAGTTAAGATAGACTTTATTTAAAACTAAAAAGACATCTGTAAGTCAATTATGACACTGAAATGAAAAAATTATTTTTCTCAAATGTAAACTCGAAAATTAAACTACTGAACTATACCAAAAAGTATAGAGGATAGGATAAAATGAAGATAATAAATTCATAAAGTTCAAATTTACACACAGGAAAAAATGGCCTAAAAACTCAGGCAATACTGCTATACTTAACACACGGTAGCAAGTCCTGTGCATTTCCGGCATCTCTAACATTACGGGATCTCCACTGCAACTTCAGCTTCACTTACACCCTCAGTTCTAACCCTTGCACTCTGGATGACAGCAAGTCCAGTATGACGTGGAAGACGTCAGTCTGTGGCTGGGGCAACCTGTACCAAGGTCTGCTGTAATGAGGCTGCAGCAGCTCCGGGTACCTTCGATGGTTTACAAAACAAGAATGAAACTTAGGAAAATAATTTCCCAGCATCACTGAGAGCAAGGCATCCCAAAGTACTCTTCTCAAAGGAAAGTCTTTGATACAAATTTACATCTTTGAGGTTGGGAGAAAATGGAGTCTTGCCAATTCCTAACAAACCCTCAAGGGATCTTACCTATTGTCCTGGTGCAAACTATTGAGCTTCTTTCTGAGGGTGCTAATCTCTTCAGCAATTCAAAACATTCAGCAATACCTTCAAATGTGCTCACTTTCTAGCCAAACTGCAAGTTTTCCAATTTTTTTCTGCTCTTTATTCCTTTATTTGACTGTACATCTGGCTAAAAAGCAGCCAGTAATGTTCATGCTACTGCCTCAATGCTACATGGCCTTGAAAATTGTGTCCACCAGCTAAACTCATCCATCATCTTTCAACTCAGCCTCCCATGAAATCTGGAGCATGGGGAAAAATCTGTTCAAATTCCTTACGGAAGTGTAACAAGGACGACCTCTAGTAAAATTCTCAACAGAAACGTAATTCTCATCTGAAACCTCGTAAGAATCCCTTTTATACCTCACTGTTCATGCTGTCAGCATTCTCGTCATCTGAGCTCTAGTAGAATTATCGTCAAATTACAGCATCATCCCAAGCTTTCTGTAACATATCCCTCCACTCTTGTACAACCTCTATGAATCAAGTCCAAAGGCTCCTGAACCACATTATCAGCTATTGTCACAACAACAACAACAACCTCTTGTCAGTACTAATTTTCTTCTGGTCATCTTTCTGTCACTGTGATAAAATACTTAAAATAAGAATCTCATATGGAGGAAATATTTATTTTTGTTTCAGAGACTCCAGTACAACATCAGCTCGCTCCTCCAGGGCTTCTGGGCCTGTGATGAGCCAACCCATCACTGTAGGTGTAACAGGGTGGATAAAATGGCTTATTTCATGACTTCCAGGAAGTAGAGACAGAGGAAGAGATATGCCAGTGAACTCATTTCCTCCAACTAGATCCTATCTCTTAGGTTCCACTATTCTCCCAATATCTCCAAAGGCTGGTACCCAATTTTCTACCACACAGGCCTTTGATGGCCATTCCACACCCAAACTGTAGCACATATTTCTATGGTGACTTTGGGACTCCAATAGAAGTGACTGGTTGTGATAAAGAGTTTAAGGTCCACAAAACCTTAAAATATTTACTTCCTAGTCCTTGATAGGAAAGCTTTTTCAACTTCTAATATTAAGAAAGCATCTCAGATTCAGTAGAGATAAATTCAGATTCAGGCAAATAAATAATTTGAGTTACCTGTTGTGAAAGAGGAGAATTATTTTAAATGATGTTTAAGGTCTCTTTCTCCTCTAATGGCAGAGGTTTCCATTATTCTAAAAGGACAAGTACAAACATTACTCATGAACATTATGTGGTAGAGGGAAATGAACACTAGGCTTATTTTTGAAATAAGGGGATAATGACATTTATGATAATCAACTGTCAGGATTGCTCTGAGGATTAAATGGGATCATTTATTTTAAAAGAAAAGAATGGTGATTCATTTTATTCAAGCATTCAGCAAGTATCTGTTATGACGTTATGACTAACACTGACATAATTACACTAATAGCACACATTACAAGCAACATTTGTTGGGAAGATTCTGAGAATTATAAACATAGGGGGAGATCCATCTCTTCCCAATTAAAAGAGCAAGAAGCAGAGTATCATGGATAGATTCTCCACAGCTGAGCAAATTGGGAACTCAGTCATTGTCATAAACACATTAAATAAATTAGAAAAATGTTCTCTATAATCCTATGTGAGTGTATCCTAGAAATGGAAATAATACCACTTAGAGAACACATGTAGGTGATTTTATCTAGTCCTGTCATTCCCAAATAATAGTAGGCCAATACTGACACTGGAACTGCGTTGACAACTTGCTATGCATCACTTTGGCAGGTGCTAATGACTCAAGTACCCCAGCATTAATGTAGAGTAAGTTCAAGCTTCTGAATCCTGAAAATAAAACCTCTAGCGACTGAAGAATTGAATCATATTATATTAGTCAAAAGTATCCCACACAGACAAGTTGCTAACAATGCTCCAGTCCAAACATGTTTGGATCAAGAAGTTCTTTGCACGGATTCCATCACCTTTCTGTATTTTCAATAAGGGAACAGTAAGTGTGGGCATTGCAAAAACTGCAAAAGTAATGAGTTAAGTTCCATATGTAGATGACTCCATATATTTAAGCTAAGGGAACAACATTTAGGTTTGATAATATTCTTACTGCTTTTTGTTTAATAATAATTCAGCCAGTGGACAAGAGTTTCTGATTTTGGTTTTCAGAATGTAAACCATTAAAAACACTTCATTAAGAAATAATCCAAACTTCACATATTGTCTAAAACTGCAAAAAGTGGTTATAAAAGATATACTTTTAAATTGTACACATAGTTGGAGTTCTATGTGAAAAATGATATTAAAATTCAAATATTAAAGAAGACAAAGAAGCACCTAACTTATCTTTCCAAATAAGTTTTGGCACAAAAATCTCCTTTACACTAACATATGAATACAAAGCCTTGTGCATAATCTTCCAAATTATATTCTAACAAAATATTTGGAACAACTTCCTGCCTATTCAATCTTTAAAAACCAAACAAAAATTTTTTCCAATGTCCCCTATCTTACTGTAAATTGCCCATGAGTCATCATATTAGAAGTTACATTTCCTCTTTTACTTACTCAAGAACCAATAATTAGCTATCTGATTTCTTAAACATAACTTAACTCCTTCTGTGCCTGTCCTCACTAAAACTACCAGTCCTGATCACTTAGTAACTCTACAGCATAATAACAGGTAGATACGAACAATTCAGAAAACTGCCACAGTTTTTGCATGTAAGTATTAAAGCACAGGACTAGTGTGTTTGTATTCTGGTGAGTACCCATTTCCTTTTGTAGAATTCTTCTTCTCATAGGTCCCTGTGTGGTAAAAAAGAGAGCAAAGTACTCCTGTAGCACATTTTTTATAAAG
Organism: Ctenodactylus gundi; assembly: GCA_004027205.1. Taxonomy (NCBI): domain Eukaryota; kingdom Metazoa; phylum Chordata; class Mammalia; order Rodentia; family Ctenodactylidae; genus Ctenodactylus; species Ctenodactylus gundi. The sequence continues at coordinate 60,909 of PVKB01000473.1, read as the reverse complement.
GCATTAATCTCATTTGTGAGAGATTTACTACGATAATCTATTTTACAAGGGCCTGACCTCTTAATATAGTCACTTAGGATTTGAACACGTGATTTGGGACAAATTCTATCCATATCACTCCCCTAGTCTTAGATGCCAACATTATGTTTTAGACTACATGGAAATAGAATCTTTCTAACTAAGTCAAATAAATCAAGAAACATCTCTGTTCTTCCCTCCATCTGTCATGCCATATCCAGCAGGAGCACAAGGGAAATCACATCAATTTCACTGCTTAGAGCTGCTTTAGGGTTTTAATTGAAGAGCCCGCCTTGACCTCAGACCTTCCCAGCCCAGCCTCCAGCCTCCCAATGTGCAGCCCCCCAATGTGTAGCAACACTTCTTCTGGGAATCTTTCCAAAAGAGTTGGAAGCATCATGCAGCAAAGATATTTGTATACTATGTACATAGCAACATAACTAATAATAGCTAAAATGTGGATGTTGCCAAAATACCCATCAACAGATCAATGATACAAAAAGTGTGGTAATGGATTACTACTCTTCCAAAAGAACTGATAGATTTGAGGCTTTTGTATGAAAGTGGATGCAACTTGAGACCATCATGCTCAGTGAAGTGAGCCAGATGCAGAAGGTTAAAGAACAAATCATTTCTCAAATAAAAGAAACCCAGAATACAGCAACATTTTAGAATCAAATGGGGGTGATAAAGAGAGTTGAGTGGGTGGAGTGAGAGGGTGCACCTGCCCCTGGCCTCCTTTCAGTTGCTGAGATGCTTCTCTCTTTCCTAGCTAAACTGAACACACATTTTATGACTAAATTCTTGACTTTTTAGTGGGTTGGTGAGGAGACATTGTGCAGCTCTGTTACTTGGCCACCATCTTGACCCGCCCACTTCTCTTTTCGATCCTCCCACATCTTCATCCAGTTCCCATTATTCCCTACATTAAGTTCTACAAAAGAATGGTGATCTGGGTTTCTCATGTCAGAGAAACCATTCAATATTTCACCTTCTGCTTCTGACTCAATTCACTAAGCATGATGGTCTCAAGTTGCTTCCATTTACCTCCAAAAGCCTCCAACCTATCTGTCTTTAGAGATGATTAGCATTCTATTGTATATAAAAATATGAAAATTTATGTATCCATTGGTCTGTTGATGGGTATTTTGGTGTCTTCCACATTTTAGCTCTTGTTAGTTGTGCTTTTATGAACATGGGTATACATGTATCTCTGTTGTATGTTGTTTTTAACTCTTCTGGGAAAATTCCCAGAAGAGGTATCACTAGCAACTCATTTATTTGGTCTGTGATAAAAGTTTAGCCTAATAAAACTGAGTGATGTAATAATAACTTGGATGTCTTCTGTATGTGTACACAGTTATTTCTCAGTGTTCAGCTAAGAAATTTGAAATTAAAAAAAAAAAAAAACAAATGCTGAATAATAACAGAGTGGCTGCTGACCTGAATTCCTTGGTGACTTCTCTTGTAACTATAAGAGGATTAGCTTCGCTGATTGCTCTCAATTGGTTCTTGCCAACTTCCAATGGCAGACATTATGTTTGTTTACTTTAGAGCTCTTGCCTCCTCTGCAAAACTTCTTGAACCAACATTGAACCATGCATTCCTTAACAACTCCTGCTAAGAAATTATTGATTGTTGTTGCAAGTTGTCTCCACTGCTTTCTGACACACTATGAACTTGAATTTTTAAAAATCACTTGAATTTGCTTTTTGTCTAACATTGTACCTACAGTCTAAAATAAATATAAAATAAACAGCAAGTAGTAAGTCATTAGCAAGCAAAGTGAGAACATGCATTAAACAGATATATAATATACCTGGGACCAATGGAGAGGTTATGTCAACTTGAGGAAATCAGAAACCACACCTAGATTAGGGTTTGGGAACCACACCTAGATTGGGAATTGAGAACCAGCCTGGATTAGAGTGTGAGTGATTTGGGGCTGGCAAATGAGGGAAGAGCAACCACCAGGTTTTAGGAGGCTCAACTGGAGCTCAAACAGCATAAAGGGAAAAAAGAAGAAAGATTGTTACGGCTTCTCCTCTGTGAAAGCTCTCGCCTTGGAACGACAACTTGCTATACTCCGCAGATCTTCATCACAGATTCATTCTAGTGTCGACTTGCACCTGTCTGTCTGTAGCTGATCTTCAGTCGCCAATCTTCAGCCTCCAGTCTTCACCATTGTTCTTCAAATAACTGAGATCTGAGCAGACTCTCACCTCACCGGTTGTACTACGGTACCAGACATGAGATCTACTTCATGGCTGAGCAGCCATCTTAGGTTATCTCTATCCTCATATTGGTAAGCCTTCCTAATAGATCCTTTTTATTATAAAATCTGTAAATTCTGCCACTTGAAGAACCCAAAACTAATACAAAACACATTTACTTAATAATGTATTCTAATATCAAATGGCAAATTTCAAGAATTGAAAAACTACAATTCCTTCTACAACAAATAAGATTATAATTAATTTATAATTTAATAATTAATAAAGATTATAATTTATTTCTCCCCAAGTACAACTGTTTCAAATATTTTAAATGTTTTAAGTAGAGTTAGTGAGAATTAGTATGTGCACGCACACATGCACACATGCACACACACACAAACATATAAAATGTATTGATTATACACATATAATGTAATTTTAAAATAATATTGCAAACGCATATGGATTCATCTTTGTAAAGACATAGCATGACAGAATTATGTAAATGGTCATTTCTATTTTTAAATAGATTCCAATACCACAAACATCTAGAAAGAAATTCTCAGGGGTATTTTTTAAAAAACAAATAACCAAGTGGATTATCCAACTTCTTATCTAGTGCTAAATCAATATAATCAACCTAACAAAGCAATCTAGTTTCATTTATTTTGTCTTCTGTGCACCTGGAATGTTAAATTTTATAAAGTGATTTGCTAGGCTAGATGTGGCAAACAACTTTGCTCATCTAACCAAGTTGACTAAACTACTTAGGATAAGGAAGTAATTATTCCAAACTCTGCTAATTTTTAAAAAAATGTATTCATGGAATTTATTTTTTAAAACTCCATTGGAATCCATTCAAGTTGAATAGTTCATCAGAACACCATTATATCTGAGAATAAATGACTTTTATTCTCAAAAAGAATGAATAGTTGAAAGGTGTACACTATAAGAATCATTTCTTTATACCTCATCAATTACATGTCTATCAAAGGTAATCTTAAACAGTTTCTATATCCCACAGAACAAGCTCTCCATTAACGATATAGCCATAAGCAAAGGTCTCTTAAAACTTAGCACAACACAGTGGATTCTTTCTATGCAGCACTGCTCGTGAGAATAATTTCATCACTCTTCATCTTTGTGTTAGAAATAAATTCCTTCATGACCACAGTTGGGAGAGGTTCCAAAAGTGTTTTAACTGGTATTTATTTAGGTTTTATCATTGGTTTAGGCAGGAAATACCTGAAACTAACTATAGCAGAAAAAAAAAATGAAAGAATTTTAATAATTTTTAAAGTAAGACTAAATCTGCTGTTCATATAGCATACAATCAAAGAAAAGCTTTAATATATAAGTGGAACACTGTACATATTCAATATATAATAAAATTATGACATTACTTTATTAATGTATGCAGAAGGATAACAATAAGTTTCAGATTGATATGGAATAGATTGGAATCTGGTCTTAAAACAGTCAAAAAATCAAAGTCACTATTTGAAAATGTCAATAGACAATCCAGGGATCTGAAACAAGTTATAAAAAGTAAACCCAACAAGGAGGCAATGGGAATTAAGATAACTTACTTTCTGCCAATTTTCTATTTTTTTAAATAACTTATTCTCGCAAACACATTTTTGTATATTAATAACATAGTTAACAGGGGAAATAGATAAACACATAGTGCAGCAAAAAGTGACCAAAAAATCCATGTCTAGGAAGTGGCAAAAAATAAAATAACAGAGCCACAGGCTTTTTTTATAATTTAAATTCAGCAAATGCTCAATAGTCAGTGAAGCTAAAATAAGAAGCCATTGGCACTTGTAAGAAGAAATCAGTTTTATGAGTTGTCATTTGTTCCTTATTAGAAAGCAATATTAAACACATACAAGTATATATGTATAATTTTAAATCTTTTTCCATTATTTAATATATCCAAGAGGGCATAAAATTAACAAGCATATATGAAATAGTGCATATTGGATTGATTCTTTCCCTGGTGCTGTCATTTTGAGCTGTGGAAAATTCTGGAAATAATTTACATCTCTGTGACTGTTTTCCCATATGTCAAAGTATCAAGTGTCAGTGGTTGGTGACTTTTCTGAAGTTTTTACATTTGCTGACATGTTCAAATATTAAACATTTTGAAGTGTTTTCAATATCACATAGTCTGATTTGTTATGTCAATGAGCAACTTCCTACTAATGAGAATGAGCTTAAGCACTTTGTAGGTTTATTTATGTTTTTATAAGTATTGGAGATTCATTTGGAAATTTATGCTTTTGCTAAAGTAAATTCTTAAGAAGATTTCTCCCAGTCATAACATGCCACAAAAATTGTGGTCATAGAGAAAAGTGGAGCTCTCATATAATTATTGATATAATTACAATATAGTTATTTTGCTTTAGGAGACAAATTATTTTATCAAGAAAAATTAAAAGTTTTACTCCACTTCTAAAATTTTAACTTCCAATTATTTTTGTTGCTCATTTATTCTCAGTTTTAACAATGAATCATTCATCTGGTACCAACTTCAAGCTGTGTTCATTAAAAACTTAAGGTCTACATAAAAAATAGGTTGTCCACTATTTTATCTGAAAGTACCAAAGGTAGTTATGTAAAAACTTCAACAGATCAAATAAATTAACATCCCTGTCTTACTTTTTTTTTTTTTTTACATCAAAAGGTACTTTTGATGATTTTACAATTGGTTTTAAATAATGTTGTTTGGAGAAAACCTAGAAATGGTTTTCCTGACTGAAATTTCTTTTCACAATTGCTGAGACAAAAACAGCTCTCACAACTAATGTCTAAGCAAGGAATTCACCCTGAATTCACACTCTTATCGCTTTGTATCTTCTAAAATTCAAGTGCTTTTTGCTGAGTGATTTTTTAATAAGATTGCCTTTTGCATTTTAAGACATAGCTTATTTTTAAAATTTTTCTTCACTATTATTTAAGTACTGACAATAAAAACAAAAGTAGAGAAAACAGAGAACTGGAGATACTCCATGCACATAGCTAATATGTAAAGCAACTTTGAAACAAACTTGACACCATCCTGCTAAGAGACCCACTATGACAAAACTGCTTAGCAATACAGTGGCTACACTTTCACAATATGCTATTATATCATGTTGACAATACTGTAGAAAAGTTTAAGCTCATAAACACTGACAAGTTTTCTAAAAAAGTTTTTCTAAGGAAAAATAAAATTATATTAATAATACTTTTTCCAAGATAAAAATCTTACTTTTGGCCTAAAAAATTGTGGGCTCTTCTTCAAGTGAATCCTTAAGTAGTAGCCTGGTATCTCTACAGTTTAGGTAAGACAACAAAAAATTTCCATATTAAATAATTTAACCCACTTTTTTTGTAAGTGATCACACGATCAAGACCTCTGCAAAACCTAATTTTTCCCCATTTTATTGATATGTATAAGTGCAAAATTTAAGCTTTACAATGAAGTTAATTTAAAACAAATTATTCAAAATACTCCTCACTTCTATTTGAAGTAGAATTCCAAAATATCACTTTTGTATCTTTTTGTGCATAGCTTCCTAATGAGGCTAAAAGTTACATGGCTTTTTGAGTGACTAAATAACACCTTCTCAGTTATTCTGTAATATTTTTCTATACCTACCCAAAAATATAAGAGAAAATATAGGCTTCATCAATACTGTAGTCTAAATACCAATTTTTACCACTGAACATAGTCCAGTATTATTTTTGTCAAATGTTCTAGATGAACTCACTATCAATCTCATTTCTTTCAAATATTTTCCCTTATAGTCAATGACGATATTGCAAATGACAACCTTATCTAGATTGATAGTGTCTCTTTTGAAACATTTCACAAATGTCTAAAACCCACAATGCCATTTTTCTTCTGGCTCATTCTTATTATGTCTCCCTCTCTTCTGAGGGAATGAATTAGAATGTTGATAACTCTTGCCCAAGAAAAAGAATCATTGTGCTATATCTCAGCTAAGACAAAACAGACATTTAAACATTTACAATGCAGGCAATTCAAATAATGTACTGAATTATATAATTCCAAGATAAATGAGATATTTTATGACTTTGATGGTACTGTCTAATTATTTCTCATGAATAAAGCTATTGATAAATTAATACATACATACCCAACTACTAATGCACTTACGTGAATACATTTGATTCTTGCTAATGTGCAACTCAATATGTCCAGATTTCAGTCTTTCATTTTATTTTACAATTATCATTCTCCTTTTAACTTAGCTATTAGTTTGGGGAATACTGAGCATGTTCACCTAATTTTCATTCACTGGAAAACTAAATGCCCTTTCAGCCATCTTTGGTAAAAGTGATATCAGAAGAGAAAAAATGAATTAAAATGAGCTATGTCCAGCATCATTGAGAGCAATTCAAAAATCCAGAGATGATGTACTCAATCACCAACCCAAGCAGCCAACCTTTCTTATCTCACTCTTTCAAGACACATGCTCCATCCTGAGGCTATGGATTCTCTAGTCTGACACGATTTCCTATTAAGTTTAATAATAACCTTAGTATCACCATATCAAATATGCTTCAGCAATGGGAAAATGAATATATAGACATTAGGGACAGATGATCTCCCAACTTAAGCACTTAAGAGTGTTTACTGTGTACAGGCTTATATACATTTCTCAAACTTGTTCTAAGAGATATTTACACTCTAGCTGAAAACAGGCCAACAACTTTGGCAGTTACCTTGACCCATGAAGTCGAGCTCAATAAAAGTCCCATGAAGTGAATTTAAATTCTTATGGGAGCTACATAAGGGCCAGGAGTTAGAATATAATAGTAACATTGGATAAGAGGATAGTTTAAAAGTAAGGCAGCATATGTATGTGTATTTAGTGGAGATAAGAAAAAAGAGAGAAAACTTATAGATGAAACAGATTCCAACATGGGTTTCTGCATTGCCACAATTGCACTGCCATCCAGAGAAGTTAACATAGGGATAATATGCTTTTGTGAAAGATGTGATATAAATTTGAGAAGTGAAATACTCCAATGGAAGAAACCAGGAGAAAATTGGAAAATGATTCACTGAAGTTCAGCAATCGGATTAGAATAGCTGAAGTGAACTTTGAGTCGTTGTAGACAAAGTAGGAGGGAGGAATTAGACTATTAACTGACTCTACCACTGCATGCCAGCCAGGGACCAGCACTGTGCCATCAATTACATTTTGCGTTCATTTATTACAATCCTGGCAACAACTTAAGAAATAGGCTTATTTCTACACCAAGAAAATTTAATCTCAAAATTTTATGTAGGCTGACAGAAGAGACAAGGCACCTGAGTCTAGAGCCCCTGATCTTTCCATTATATTATTTGTCCTCCCTGGCATACTACTTGAGCACACACAGTGAATGAAATCTCTAAGCAAGTTGAAATGAAAAAAAAAAAAATCTGGCTGAATACAGGACTTTAAACTTGACTTTTTCCCACAGTCTTAGATATTCTCAGTGTTAGATACAGTCCACAATTCTCCATAAAACTCAAGGACAACCTCTGTTTCGGTAAATATCAGGCACAAGTAGATCTTGTATTCCATGGGCAGCTGCACCTCTGGAGCTACCTTAGGACTTGGAACCAAAGCCAAATACAAAGGGTCTGTGTACTCACTATATCTCTCCTAAGCCTATTTGTTTCTACTTGCTTTGCTTACACGAGAGCTATCTGGGATGAGCTGGAGCCTCCAGAACTTGTCAACTGGCAAGCACCTTCAAGGATTTAACCTTTGCAACTATGTCCCTTCACAAATATTATGCCAAAAAGGCCATTCAGATACGCTAGATGGACTAGATCGGCTTCTGATCTTGTTCCATACTGGCTATGATCTGTAATATTCTCCCTGCTATGGATAGTAGGCTAATCAACTAAAAATATGCTTTTATTCTTTTGCAGATAAACTTCTCTAAGCTTTTCAGGGGTGACTCTCCTAGGAATTCCCTCTAATTGGTTACTCATACTATTTATACTACCCATAGAATAAAGAAAGCAAATGCAAGAAGAAATCTTCTCTCTTTCAAGCTCTTCCTTACTTTTATTAATTTCTGGATTTCCTCTCTAAGAGCACTGTCACAATGTGTTAATTTCACATTATACACTTAGTCAACTTAACCATGTACTTTACAATTTCAATAAAGAAAATAAAATAAAATTGGTTTTAAACTGAACTGAATAGTTCTCCAAGCCTATCTGCTCAACCAAACGATTGCTATAAAAAAGGCAAGTATCCACAGAAGGCATAATAAAAGAGTCATCGTAAAACTTCACGAAGAAAAATTTCCTGTGCGCAGTTTCAGTCAATGCTCTCATTGAGACAAAATTGTGTTAAATAAAGATGTTGAATTATAGGAAAAGAAATACAAGCGTGACTGGGAAAGTCTGCATTCTTTTACTTACTGAAACAACAACCACAGGATACAAGATAGAAAAGTTGCTCTCATCAAGCCCACTCAGTAACCTCTGGGTTTCCTGGGAATCAGTAGTCATGAACTGCAAAACCAGGAAAACAAAAGGAAATGAAGAGAGATTCTTACATGATTTAAAATCTGAGTAGAAAAAACATGAAGATATTTTACAACATGTCTCAAATATTTATCAAATTTAACTCTTAAATAATTTTTAAGTCTAGCCATAAATTAGACATATTAAATTTGAGCTATTAATTCAAACCTGTACCTTGTAATCTACTTAATACCACGTACAAAATAGAAAACTAAAAATAATGCCTAAACATTATCATGCAGCTCTAATTATGGGTATTAATTCCTTAAAAATGTTATTTCTTTATTGTATTATTGTATTGTAGACAGTTAAATAAATTTTCATATGCATACTAAATAATATAATTCATCTATGAAAATTTTATGCTCAAATATTTAATGAAAAATTCTTCATTTGGATAATACATTTGTTGAATTCCTTAAGTGATTTCAGTCATTTTGTTCACTACAATTTTAGCTTAGAAGTTAATTATTAAGCTATGTTTGCAATAAATAATAATTATGTTTACCTTGAGGAACTGGTGCACAAACACACCACAGCCTCATCATTTTCACCCCCTTTCCTACTTACATTGAGAGAAACAAAGCTGTAGCATTGCTTAATGTTGCTGTCCTGTAGATCTCGGCCAGCGTGACACAGAGCCCCAAATGTGATTTTTATATGCTAGGACAAAAAATAAAGAAACTTATAGAAAAATGTTGATTGCAAAGTAGATAGAAAAATTAAAATATAAACAACTGTGTGTATTTTCTATAGGAGAGGCAAATAAAGCCCAGAAAATATACAAAAATAAATTTCATTTCAGCTGAAGTGTATCAGGTTTCCAAGGTACTCAATTAGACCATAGGAAAAGTAACTATCATTTTAGCAAAAAAGCATATAGATAGATAGATAGATAGATAGATAGATAGATATAATTGCTTCAGTTAGTAAAAAATGTCGGAAAGGCATAAACCACAATAGATTAAAGAATAGACAAATAGCAAACTAGCAAGTAGCCAGGATTTTTTTTTTTTTTTTTTTTTTGAGATAGAGTGGTTTTGGCTAGACTCAAACTTGGGATCCTCAGGTCTAAGCCTCCCAGATGCCATTAGCTCAGTTCTGATTTATCTTATGTGAAGAATTTCTAGCACAGAATGCTAAGAGACTACACTAGGAAAGTTGGTTAGAAGAGTTGGTTGGAATATACCGGGAACAAGTTAAGTGTGTCAATTACAAATAACAGAAATCAGTAAGCCTGGCACGACTAAAAGCAGGAAAGCAAGAAGAAATTAGTAAGCACAATTGTCACAATAGTATTTGTCAGAGAAAAATCAGACTTGAACTTGAACAACAATAACAAATAAAAATATATCACCAACAAGCTAATTATAAGATAGTATCACACTAGATTTAGAAGAAATAGTACAAACCCAATTTCACCTTCCTGAATAAGATTTTTATTTACTATAATTTAATATTCTATTTCATTATGTTTTTTTCTATTGCAATAATATGAATCAAAATTTTAGAGCCAGTTCATAAGGGATCTTCTATAGTGATATCTCTGCTCTAAATTTTCTATAGAAACTTACATTTCAGTTCTTCATTCTGTTATTACATCTAAAATACTTTACAAATGACATTTAAAATACAATGCTACTCCTAAGAAAAACAACAAACTAAACCTATAAGATCATTATCTATTATTAAAAAATGTTGAACTTTCTAAAAGGCTTTTTCTACATCTCAAGGTAATCACGTAATTTCTATCCTTACTTCTGTTTGTATGATATGTTTATTGATTTACATATGTTGAACCATCCCTGTAATCCCAGAATTAGGCCAACTTCATATGGTCTTTTTAGTGATTTATTACATTCTGTTTGCAACATCTTATACTGCAATGTATCTTATACATTCTGTTTGCAGTATCTTACATGTTTACAAAGAGATTGGCTTAAGGTTTTCCTTTTGTTGAGAATGTGGCTGATTTTGGTATCAGAGTAGTGCTAGCTTCTAGAAATGAGTTTGGCAATTTCTTCTTTTTTAATTTCATTGTAGAGCTTAAGAAGTATTTGTATTGTACTATACTATATTGTACCTGAAGTTCTGGTACAATATAGTAGGTCCTCGGCTTTTCTTCATTGGAAGGGTTATCACAGCTCTGTTTGTTCTAACATCCATTCATGACAAAAATTCTGATGGAAATAGGTAGGTATAGAAGTACCTAACCTAAAACTTAAAAAAAAAAACATTTATAAGAAATCCACAGTCAAATTTATATTAAATGGAGAAAAATAAACCATTCTACATTCCAAGATGAAGTACAAAATGATGGTGTCTTCTCTCACCACTCTTGTTAGATATAGCACTTGAAACTTCAGCCAGAGCTAACAGGCAAGATAAATAAAAGGGATAGGGATAGAAAAGGAAGAAGTCAAACTATAATTATCTGCAAATGACATGACCCTTTACATAGAAGACTCAACTCCACCAGAAGACTTATAGAATGAGCAAATTCCACAAAATGGTAAATACAAAATCAGTGCATGAAATCAATAGCATTCCTAAACACAAACAATGAACTCATAGAAAAAGAAACTGGAAAAATAATACTGTGTGGTAGCTTTAAAAAAATTAAACATCTAAAAATTAACCTTAAAAAAGAGGTTTAAAAACCATAAAATGGGGGAAAAAAGAGATTGAAGACAACCTTACAAAATGGAAAGATATCCTCTCTTCTTGGATAGAGAAAATGAATATTGTCAAAATAGCCACATTAACAAAAACTATGAATAGATTTAATGCAATTTCAATAAAAATGCCATCAGTATTCCTCACAGAACTAGAACAAAATTCCTAAAATGTACACAGAATCTCAAGAGATCTAAAAATAATCAAACTAATTCTAAGTAGCAAGAGTAAAGCAAGATGCATTATAATCCTGAATTTTAAGTTATATTACAAAGCTAGAGCGATAATAATAATAAAAGACATGTTGACCAACAGAACAGATTAAGGATGCAGAAATAATATCAGCAGCTTCAGCCTTAAGATCACTGACAAAGGGAACAAAACTAAGCCAGAGAAAAGACAGTGTCTTAAACAAATAGTGGTGGGAAAATTGGTTATCCACCTGCAGAGAAATGAATTTAGATCTCTATCTCACAAGCTATGCTAAAACCAACACAAAATGAATCAAAGAACTAGATATTAGAACAGACATATTGGATCTCCAGGAAAATAAAATTGGTAAAACAGGTAAAAACATAAAGCATAGGGAAGGTATTTCAGAACAGAACCCCAGTTGCACAAGAAATAATACTAAAAATCAACAAATAGGCTTATATTAAATTAAAAAGCTTCGTCAGAGCAAATTAAACAACCATCACAGTGAAGAGGCAATGTATAGAGTGGAAATTTTTGCCACTCTCTCATCAGATACAGGACTAATATTTATAGTTTATGAATAACTCGAAGAAAATAAGATCTCACTTTGATAAAGATCCCATCAAAACATAACTGAAATGATTAGACACTCCTCAAAAGAAGTAAAAAAGGGTAAATAGAAAAAAATGTTGGTCATTGTCCTAGTTACTGTTTTGTTGCTGGGATAGAATAACCATCATCCATCACTTAGGCAGAAAAGATTTATTTTAGCTCAGTTTCAGAAAGTCACAGTCTGATCACAGGTGGGCAGTTAGAAAATGGTGGAGCCACATGGCATGGCCAGTGTCAGGAAAAGAGATCCTCGTGGCACGGCAGAACAAGAAGCTAAGTCTGGAAGCCAGGGAAGAACAAGTGCACGGCCCTCCTGGTCAAGCCCCAACCATCTGCTCCTTTTAGCTAGGCCCCAGCTCCCAACAGTACACAGTATCCATAAGCATATGAGGCTTTTTGGGGACACCTCAGGTGCAAAACACAACATTCCACCCCTGTCCCAAAAGACTCATGTCCACCTCTTTATGTAAAACACATTTAGTCCATCTCTAAAAGTTGCCACAGTTTTAACAGTTTTGCCACTGTTAAAAAGTCCAAGTCCAAAGATTCCTCTCATATGCAAGACAAACTCTTAGTTGTGATCACCTGTGAAAACCAAAGAGTTAAGCACTTTCAACATACAATGGCCCAACGTAAATATTGCCACTCCAAATGGGAAGAATAGAAAGATAAAAAGCAACTGGACCAAAACAAGTTTTAAGCCCAGCAGGGCAAGGGGTTAAATCCTATAGCTGTGAGTTTAGAATTCGAGGTAAACTGTGGTGTTATACAAACACTAGAGGCTTTGGGTGGCCCCACCTCTACAGCGTCAATGCTGGTTGCAACCTCCATATTCACTCCATCAGGCTGGCACTGCCCAGAGCCTATAGCCTTCCATGGGCTCAGGGCCTCAACCCATGCTCTTGGATTCTCCAAATTTTCAGCCTCTCCACTGCACATAAGGCTTCTCTTTTAAAACTTCACACACCACCCTCCCAGGAGCACACTGCCTGGCCTCCAAGGCCCTCCTCTGAAATCTGGGTAGAAGCCTATGTGAACCCACAACTGTTGCACTTTGTGAGCCAGTAAAACCAAGACCACATAGGTTTCCTGAAGGTCTGTCACTGGTGACAATAGCTTGACTCCTTTGGAAAATTGCTGTTGAGGTCTCTGAGTTTTTGATGGTTGAATTCCAGATAGCTGCAACCTAGAAGGTATTTTTCTCTTTGACTCTGGGGCATACTTCTCAGAGTAAAGTCTTTTGCCTCTCCACCCTTGAATTGGTAAATGTGGGGTCTTGTTGACTTTTGAAATACTCTCAAGGCATCTTTTTTATAGTCCTGAGTATAAGCAATTAGGTTCTTTTTACTGCTAATCTCTTCACTGCTTATCTCTTTACCTTCCCTGTGATCTTTGGCCCCACTACTGCAGGCCCTTTTTCTTTGGCACAGCAAACTTTTTATATTATTTTTCTCTGCCAGTTTTTCCTGACTTTTATCATAGAGTTAGCTAAATGCTGCAAACAGCATCCACACAATAGCCCGGACATTAGGCTGCTTTAAGATTTTCTCCACCAGATTAAGTAGTCCACTTTCCTTAATCTCAGTTTCAGGCAGCCTCTAGACAAAGGCAAAGTGCCAATAAACTTTCTGCCAGAGCACTGCATACACAGTTTTTAGACCACTTACCAATACTGTTTTCCTTCCCATGTGAAACTTTTTGAGCCTAGCCTTTCCAATACATACTTCCATCAGCATTCTGATCTTCTGAGCTCTAGTCAGAATCTCCCATCAAGCTCATCAAAATTAAAAAAAAAAAAAGCCCATAAATGCTGGAGACATTAAAGGTAAAAAGGTACCACTGGGCATTGTTGGTGGCAAAGTAAATTAGTATAATCAGTATGGAAGTCAGTATGTTGGAGAATCATCAGAAAACTAAAAAAAGCAATTCCATTTGATCAGTTATCATTATCTATAACTCTCTGGGTACCTCCCAGTAAGAGCAAAAGGCATCATATTATAGTGATATGTACATACCCATGTTTATTGGAGCATAGTACCTAACAGCTAAATTTAGAAGCAGCCTATATGCCCTTCAACTGGTGAATGGATAAAGGAAATACTCTGACAAAAAGAAAACTACATTTGAGTCATTCATAGGAAAAAATATATGCACCTAGAGATCATTATGCTAAGTGAACTAAATCAGGCACACAAAGTTATTTCTCTTATAGAAGTGTTGTGATTTGGGTGTGGAGTGTCCTCCAAAAGGCTTACGTACCTGTGGATATCATGTACTTTTGGGAGGTAAGGCCTGGCTGGAAGGGGCAAATGCTTCAGGCTTGACAAGAAGTGGTGTGTGCAGGTTCTGCCCTTCCTCCCTAATTTGGCTGTATTCTTCCATGCCATGAGGATATCTGTATCCAGAGTTCCGGCTTTGGCTATAGCCATGAGATGTGATTCTACCATTTCTAGCCACTGTGACCTTCTGAAACTGTCAGCTAAAATAAATCTTACCTCCCCAAAATTTTGGATGTTAAGTATTCTGTCCCAGTAATGAAAAAGTAACTAAGACAGAAATTGATACCAGAAAAATGGGGTCACTGCTGTCACTTTGCCTGACCCTATGTTTAAAGGCCTTTGGAACTGGTTTGCAAGAGAAGTTTGGAAATTTTTGAGGATGCCAACTGGAGAAGCTTTGGAGTGCCCTAAGCCAAACTTTATGGGAGATTCTAGTCAGAACTCAGAAAACAAGAATGCTAATAAAAGGACTGGAAAGGACAGGTTCGAGAGTTTCAGATGGAAAAAAAAATAGTATTGGCAAGTGGTCTAAAAACCATGCATGTTATGCTCTGGCAAAAATTTTGTCAGCATTTTGCCCTTGTTCAGAAACTTTGCCTTAAACTACGATTAAAGGAAGTGGACTACTTGGTTTGGTGGAGGAAATATCAAGGCAACTCATTTGGATGCTGTTTATGGCTTTTAGCCAATTCTATGGCAAAAGGCAGGAAAAAAAGACAAAGCAAACCAATATAAAATGTTTGCAGTTTTGTAAAACTGTAAGGGTATACATTGATAAGGTATATGAGCACTGGGAAGTTAAAGAGATGAGCAGTATAAAGAAGCCAAGTACTTGGAAATAAGACAATTAAAAATACACCTTGAGTTGCCACCAAAAATCAACAAGATCGCATCCTTATCAACTTCAGGGTAGAGAGACTAAAGACTGAGATGTACCCCAAAGCCAAAGAGGAATAAGTCTTGCAGAGTCTGTCCATCTTTCCTGGAGTTCAACCATCTAAAAACTCAGTCACCTTCACAACAGTTTTCCAAGGGGACCAGGCTACCCTCAAGCCAGTGGCAGACATTGGTGATGTCTATGTGGTCCTGGCTTTGCAGGCTTAGAGACTACAAGAGTTATAGGGCTTCAGAGGCTTCCACTTAGATTTCAGAGGAAGGCCTTGAAGGCCAGCAGTGTGTCCCTGGAAGGCAATTCATGCAGTCATGAAGGAAAAGCCTAAGGTGCAGTACAGACTTGGAAATTCTGGTGAAACTAGGTGCATGGCTTGTTCCCCTTCAATCAGAATGGAGGCTATAGGCAAGGCTAGCCCAAAAGGGAGGAGATAAAGTACAGTCACACTCAACGATGTAGGGGTGGGGCCACCCAAGCCCTTTGAAGCTCACATTTCTCAGCAGCCACAGTTTACCTGAGGTTCTGACCCTAGAATTATAGAATTTAACAATTGCCTTGTCAGATTTAGAACTTGCTTTGGTCCAACTGCCTTTTATCCTTCTAATTCTCCTTTTTTAATGGGAATATTTACCCTATGACATCACATATTGGAAATACTTGACTCTTCGGTTTTCACAGGAGCTTGCAGTTAAGAGTTTGCCTTGCTTCTCAGAGGAGACTTTGGACTTGGACTTCATAGTGCTGGAAATGTTAAAACTTCAGTAACTCTTACAAAATGACTAAATACATTTTGGCTAAGGAGGTAGACATGAGTCTTTTGGGGAATAGGGGAGGAATGTTGTGGTTTGGGTCAAGGGTGTCCCCCTAGACCTATGGATACTGTGTACTGTTAGGAGTTGGGCCTGGTTGGAAGGGGTGGATGCTTGCAGCTTGCCCTGAAGGGTTATGTGCTAGATTCACCTTTCCTCCCTACCTTGACTCTGTTCTGCCATTCCATGAGGATCTCTGTCCCCAGCTCAAGCTCTCACCCTGTTCCACCATTTCCAGCAGCCTACCTATGAATAGACTATCATCTTTCAAAACTATGAGCTGAAATAAATCTTTCCTCCCTAAAGTTGTGGATATTGGGTATTCAATTAGACCAATAAAAAAGTAACTAAAACAAGAAGAAATCCAAAATATAAATAAACAGTAAAATTAGAGAGATAACAGGAAACAAGGAGGTAGAATTTTTTGATGATGGAAAGGGAATTTGGGGATTAAGAGAACAGAAGAAATGAAGGGGAAAGAACAACAACCAAGATGCAATATTTACATATATTAGCTCACCAAGATAATTTTAATTATTGTGTATCAAAAACATATGCCAATCAAAAATATTCTACACAGACAAAAAGCATTATTATCTATTCAATAGCTTGATTTTATACAATTTTAAAAAACATATTATAATATGAGAAAGATTTCAAGATCTTAGCTTTGCTGTAGAAATCATGGGCTCATAAATTTTACAAATTTTATTTACACTTAAAATTTTTATTGAACACAAAGTTTAAGAAGAAGACTAAAATAAAACCTTTAAAGTCATCAGCTATATACTAATAAAACAGAAATCAACTCCTAGTTTGCACGTTAGGTTTGCTCCAGAAATCACATCTTCTGGATTTTACAGGATGCCCTTTTTCCTTGAATTTGTCAAGTAGTCCAATATTTTCAAAGACATTAACAGCTTATTTTTTCCAGACTGTCCTTTCAAGAATGTTTTAGAGCAGGATGACTTACAAAGATAGATAACACCTTCCTAGAGCGGACTCACTTATTTTCTAGAAAGCAAAGATAGAGACGTCAGTCTCTCTGGAGAAGATCTGCAAGACATTCCAGAAGATAATGTCTCTCTTATAAAAGAAAGATGAGCTGACTCACCAGCAGCCATGCCATAAGACCAGGGTTTCCTAACATCAACGTTCTTTTTAATGGCAAGTAACCCTATCTCTGTCTCCCTGAAACTTGTAATTCAGAAAGCAGAGCTACACTGACAGGCCTGCAAATACAATGGCTTGGAGAACAAGTCATCTTTTCCCTGACATTGGAGTCTCCAATCTTCTGCCAACCTCTACAATACCACATAGGACTGAAATTTTGCATACAACTAGGGTATAATCTCAGATTCTGCCAAGTTTCTGAGTGGATAAATATAAAATTGGGAAAACACATCATCGTATCAAATGTGCATAAGAATTCTACACTTGGAAAAAATTATATATAGTAAAATACCTTTTGAATATATGTAAATGAGATTGAGAATGAGGGTGAAAAAAAGCAGATTCTGATTTAAACTTTCAAGGTTTAGAAAATATATATAAAACCATTCATGTCAGTGTGTGGGATTCTTGAAAAACCACTAGAAAATGCTTAACAAAGAGTTCAAAACTTTACCATCCTGTTTTTTTTTAAGAACGCAGACTTAAAATGATTATGTCCTTAAAATTATCAATAGAGAAAAGTTTTAAAAAGTTATTTTTAAATACTACTCCAGAGAAATAATAACTTTGAACTTTAGACAGGTGTAATTCTGACAATTCTCCATGAATAAGTAATTCGAGGAGTTAGAAAAATAAGATTGAATTAAAAACAAATGCACTTTATTAAAATGTGATTGATTGTACTATGTATGAGCTTTTCAATTATTTAAGTTCAATGAAAGAAAGCCAAATGTAGCAAAACTAAAGGCACTGTTAAATTTCAAATATCAATACTTCATATCTAGAAGATTAAGTAGTTTCTAAAGGCTAAGAAAAGATATAGTGGCTCATGCTTGAATTTCCAGCATAGAATCGCAAGTTCAAGCCTGACCTGTGCAATTTACTGAAGACTCTGTCTTTAAAAAAAAGTATACATACAGGTGGGGGGCAGGGGATGCTTGTGTAGCAGATCAGTACAAAGGTACTGGTTTTAATCCTTACTACTGCCAAAAAGTACGAGGTACATGATATTTTATGAAATATATTTTAATTTCCACCCACAGCTATCTCTGCTTCTATTTTTATATTCATAATGTGTATTAGATTCATGTTTTACACTGTAGCTGTAATTCACATATTTTGGACTTACACTCAGACCCACTAACTTTTAAACATTTCTCTGTTCTAAATCTAAGTTTTCATGGGGAGTTCTGTTTCTTTAAACACATCTTCTTTCCCTGTGTTTTGGCTTTCACACTCTAAGGACAGCGTACCTAGGAACGACTGTTTGCCTCATGCAGTCTTCCCTTCCAACATCTGTGTCACTGCCCGCTTTCTCTCAACATCACCTGCTTCTGTAGCAACTCACACTCCATTTGTTACTCATCCACACTCCACGGGTCATTTTATTGAGCATATTTCAAGGCTGAGCAGATTTTCCAAAATATAAATCCACAGACATGTGATATTGGGACTTTTCTTTTTCCTCATAACTGATGGACAATTTGGCTTATGGAAATATTTTTGAATTTCACTGTCATTTGAAGTTTTTCATACAGATATCATTATATTTGGTGGAAATTCCAGAGATGGAAAAGTCATTTGGTATGGACTTAGGTTTTTAAAGTTAATTTTTTTGGCACCTTGGCATATTACTGAAGAAGTCTGTATGAAGTTTACATTCTTAATCAAAATACACTTTATCACCGTTCATTATTTTTCAAGACTATACTTTTAGGAATCATTTCTACAGTTCGTTATTATTTCTCTCTTTTTTGTGTGTGAGAGTAAGCCTGTCAGTCAGGTTGTCCACAGTCAATCAGTGGGTTATTTCAACAAAAACTTGCTCTAG
The DNA here is from genome assembly GCA_004027205.1 of Ctenodactylus gundi. Taxonomy (NCBI): domain Eukaryota; kingdom Metazoa; phylum Chordata; class Mammalia; order Rodentia; family Ctenodactylidae; genus Ctenodactylus; species Ctenodactylus gundi. The sequence goes on along the minus strand of PVKB01000473.1, from coordinate 41,661 downwards.
CTTCCTAAAGAATTTCTTGGGTTTTCTACTTGATACACAAAAACTAAGCATATGTGGAATACCTCTGTCATTTGCATCTATTCTCTTTTAGTGACTGTTTTCTTAGAATATACCGTGATTACTCATACACTGTATTTCTAATACATGAATCCACTCTATAACAATGTTTTTCTAGATTTAATCTTGTTCCCTTATTCAACCACTGTCAGATCCTCGCAATACCATATCATCATTGGAAGGTGGCTGGTTTGGGTTTTTTGTTTGTTTTAGCTTGAATTCAGATTCTAAGTTCTACAGAATGAGTAGATAAAATATTTTGGAAACAGGAATAAGTAGTGGGTTTCTTCCATGTTCAAGGCATAGATTTATATTGTTATGAATAGTTTTAGTATGAATTTTGCAGTTGCTTCACTATATTTTAGGAATTGGAAAGTTTATTAAAGTGGTAAACACTGATGCTGACAGGAGCCCCAACCTCTGCAGAGATGCCTCAGAGAATCATGGGATTTTCTACTTTTACAGGATTTTTTTGACTTTTCTCCAATCTTCACTTTATCCCTCTGTCTAGTACTATGTTTAAAAATATATGATTTATAATTTTTTCCCATTTTATTGATATGTACAAGTGCAGAATTTAAGGTTTGCAATGGAGTTGAGCATTTTGTGCACATACTTTTCTAGTCAAAGTGACAAGGGCTTTCCCGCTCTCCTTTTGTCCCTCTTCCTACCCTCTCTTCCCTCCCTTCACCCCCCCCCCGCCCCCTTCATTCCCTTTGTCTTTCGTTTAAAGTTCCATGAGATGGTTGTGATCAGAGAGACCATCCGATATTTCACCTTCTGCTTCTGACTCACTTCACTAAGCATGATGTTCTCAAGTTTCTTCCACTTGTCTGTGAAAACCTCCATGCTGTTGGACCTTACAGATGCGTAGTATTCCATTGTGTATAAGTACCACAGTTTGTGTATCCACTGGTCTATTGATGGGTATTTTGGTGACTTCCATGTTCTAACTATATCTCTGTTGTATGTTGTTTTGGCCTCTTTTGAATATATTCCCAGGAGGGGTGTCGCCGGATCAAAGGGGATGTTTATTTCTAGTCTTTTGAGAGCTATCCATACTGCTTTCCAGAGTGGTTGAACGAATTTACACTCCCACCCGCAGTGCAGGAGAGTTCCTTTCTCCCCAGAGCCTCGCCAGCATTGATTGTTATTTGATTTGTTGATATAAGCCTTTCTCTCTGGAGTGAGATGGTATCTTAGCGTTGTTTTGATTTGCATTTCTCTTATGGCTAGAGATGTTGAGCATCTTCTCATGTATCTATTGGCCCTTTGTACTTCTTCGTGAGTGAACTGCCTCTTCATTTCATTTGCCCATTTTTCAATAGGATACTTTATTTTGATGGGCTTAATGATTTACATTGATGGTAGATGTAATGACTCAACTTTTACCTCTTAAGGATGTCTCAGGGATCCACAGACATGGTCAAGAAAACACCATGAGCCCAATAATCGTCTTCTGTTTCTTTCCTGTTACTTTACCAAATTTATGCACAATTTTGGGCCACTTGGCTCTGTTTAGTTGTTCTTAGTCCTTTCATTAACCTTATTTACTATTTTTATTTCTTAAAGCATAAGAGAATAGAAATTTAAACGATTTCCAATTATACTCAGTTGTCATTATTTTTAAATATTTTGAGAAATGATTTTACTTTAATATTGCAAATTCTTAAAATGGAAAGTTGTCACTAAATATCAGGAGCATGCTAATATTAGTATTGCTAATAGAGCTTCATTTTCTTTGATTATTTTAATAAAAAAGGACAGTAGATAACACTATTAGGTTGTTTATGAAAGAGCACCATGGCATCTTATGCTATCATTCTTAACATTTTCTTGTTCATGTTCAACTAATGAAATAGTCTGCTGGCTAGAAGAACTTTTTTGTCCTGTAAATATTTTTATTCAAAGAACATTTAAACAAAATTTAAACAATTTTGCAATGTGTTCAGTACAATTAAAGAAGTATATGCCCAAAAAATAAAATTCTTTCCTTATAGTATAATAAGTAAGAATTCAATAAAGATTTGAAAGCATCAGCATACTAAAAATACTATTTAAAGCATGGATATTAGGAAGGAAGAAGGGTTGTCAAAAACATTTTTATTTCAAGAACAGTTAGAGCTTAACCAAATCTGAAAGGCTTTGAGTTATGTCCTGTGAGTCAGAGGTTCAAAAATGTGTTTCTCAAAAGCGAACTATTTTTACAATATGTTAGTTGAGTCATCTTTGAATCTGAATGTGCCACGTTTCCCCTTCCCTTCCATTTAAACAAAGGCACTAATGTGGGCATCAACTGGAGGGTTGTAGAGTGATGTATTTTCCTTCCACTCTTAAGACATGCTAACAACCAGGTCCCTCCCCAAACTCCCACCACCATGACCTGGCACTAGGTATTTACTATCTCCTTTATTAATCTTGAATCAGGTTGTAAGTCCTATTTTTATAGTTAAGTGCATAGGCCTGAGCTACGCCCCCTGGGTTTGAATCTTTCTCTGGCACTATCTCACTGTATGACTTTTAATGTCCGCTAGGCCTAAAGCTCATTTTATTCATCAACAAAATGAGTGACTCAACAAATCAATAAGAGAATTTGCTAAATTATTATGTAGATGTAAGGATTAATGTCTCCAAAATTCTTTTTGTATAGGTCATCCTCTTAGAATGCTTTTGAGAAAAAAAAAACCAAAACATAGTTTTAATATATTCACTCATGGTAGAGTTTTGAAGGGATCAATCAATCAGGTCACCAGTCTACTGTTTTCCATAACTACAGAACTCTGAATTTGAATGGTGAGTTGATGAATTATACCAGTGGCACTTGAATCCATAAACTGAGAATCCACCTAGCTGGTCAAACCAAAGGAGGTTTTGACCTGCACAAAATCAATCCTATCCACCAAAGAGATAGAAAAGCTTCTCAACTGAGCATCTACCATGTTCTACTACTGTTGGATCACAATCCCTCATCACACCAGGGCAACCATATCCCAATTATGCAGCTTAAAAAGCCACAAGGAACAAAGAGTGAAATCTAATGGGCACGGGATGGAGGGATGGCTCAGCGGTTAAAGCTCTTACCTAACAAACTCTGTCAAGCACTAAGTACCCAAATGTGATTCCTCATCACCACATAAATTGGGTGGCATGGCACATGACTGTAATCCCAGCACTCAGGATGCTAAGGCAGGAGGATTGCCATTGAGTCCAAGGTTAGCCTGGGCTCCATAGTAGTAAGCTCAGGACCAGTCCGGACTACAGAGTGAGATCCTAGGAATGAATATCTTTAATAAGCTTCCAGATGCTGGTATTATCAGTCTGTGGATCACTTTGAAACAGCAAAAGGTTAGACCACTTAAACTCATATTAATTTAAATGTTTTCTTTCACTTTGGAGATACATTTACTATGGAATATGCTCCCATCTAAAAACACAAAAATGATTTTAACTTTTACCAAAATAAAATGACTGTCTTTCTGGATCAACTAAAATTAGTTATCTGTATCTTTATTATATCTAAAGCATAACAAGTATAAATGATGAAAATTACAGAAATAATTCCACTAATTTCTCTACAAGTTACTGACGAATTTACATCAAAATCTAATTTATTTATATGTACAAGGCTTAATTTTTTCTAATATGGACAAAGCTTAGGTGGACATAGAAGTGTAATTATAGACTGTTTCCATATAAATCTGTGCTAATGTATGCACAACAAAAAGTTATATTCTGAGTAAATGTTACTTAAAATTACTAATTTGAATCAATGTGAATAGTGCCATTATATTTTTTCAAGATCATTATCATATTTCCCATAAATGAGAAATATATTTGCTATATTTATATATACATAAATTTTCATCTCTTACAACTTTCCATTATAAATAGATAGGCCTTAGTAATTTACTGGATCATTGATATTTAGCCTATCTTTTCAAAATAGTGTTAAGGATAAAGTACATTCCCAATAAATTAAGAAAAAAACACAAACACATTGTTTCAAAAGTGAGCCAACATGCATATGCCTCAAGATGGTTTGTTTTGTTTTTGTTTTACCGTTTTGGAGATTAAACCCAGAGCCTTCAAACAAAGCTACATCCCCAGCTCTTTTTTATTTGGACACAGAATCTTGCTTACTCACTGAGCTGCCCAGAGTGGACTCAAACCTGTGTCCTCTTGCCTCAGCCTCCCACAGTAATGGACTGATATGGATGCATCACCATTATCATCTTACCTCAAGATATTTTTAAAGAGCTTTTCTAGATAATATAAAAAGGTGGGTTCTAATTTCAATATGGAATCTTACGAAATGTTAAGAATTTTGAAATGTCATTTATGGATCTGTATACACTTTACCCACTGCTAGACCAAACCCCAGGGCTCATCTGTCATCACTGTCTCTTTTTCCTGTCAAGAGGCTGTTCAGCACTCAAGTCATCATGGGTGATGACTCCAACTCTTCTATTATCTGCAGCATCCACAACGTGTCCTCCCGCTCCCTGCCGTCTTCTAGTAAACAGCGCCATTTCTTCTCCATAGGAACTCGATTAGAGCATTTTGGGTGTACTTTGTGTTTTAAACTCTTCTCAACTGTTCACTTGGCTGATGGACAGCCAGCGGCTACCTCTTTATCTACAGAAACACATTTGGCTGATGGCCAGGTGGGGAGGTATTCCAGAAGCTTGTTTGAACATCATCCTATCGTCACTAACCACAACTATTTCTCTGACTCCCACCGTACATGCAGTGCTGTGTGAGAGATCAGTGACAAGAGGTGGTGAAAGACGTGTGTACAATAACAGCACAAAGGAGGACAGGCCAAATGACACCACTGCTGGTGAGGACTCTCAGAGGTTCAAGGGCTGCAAAAATGGAGACAGCTTCATGGGAAGAGTAATACCAAATGATACCTTGAAACATAATATTGAAAAGTAGTAAAGGCATGCAATCCGGTAGAATGCTTAGTGTAAAGAAGCAAAAAAGTACATAATTTCACGACATTATTGAGGACAATAACACCATGAGAGAAACGTCTAGTACAGGATGTGTTATCTCTTTGCAGAATAGCCAATCCAGAGAATCCTTTGTTTGATTCCCATGCATTCAGAAATCAGTGAAGATATGAAGTCAGTGCAACAGAGAGAAAAAAAGAATTTATACCCAAAGTGGAGGAACAAGTTCTTAATTGTATGCATTATAAACAAGTTTTGAAGCAACAAAATATTACGAATAATTTATTCTGACCACAGCTAAAGGAGGTAGGTATATTTAGCTTGATTATACTACATTCATTCAAACCCTGAAGTTATTATTTAGCTAAGGCCACCAGAACAATAAAATAATCTTCATTTTGCCATCATAAAGTACAACTTTATTGCCTGTAAATAGTTAAAATTAAATTCATCTCCTAACTCAATCATTAGGGGAAACATTTAAAAACACAAAATGGCAGGAGGCCTGGGGGCATTTCTTAGTAGTTAAAGCACTTGCCTAGCAAGCACAGGGCCCTGGGTTTGATTTCCCAGCACCACATGAGCTGGGCTCAGTGGTGCATACCTGTAATCTCAGCACTCAGGAAGCTGAGATGGGAATATTGCTGTGAGTTTGAGACCAGCCTGGGCTACAGAGTAAGACTCTATCTCAAATATATAGAGAGAGAGTGTAAAATGAAATCACAATAAGCTCTAAAATTGAATCTCAATTTACATAGAGTATGGAAATTAGTATATACATATTCATGGAAATGAAAAGGTGAAGTGTTGATGGCTACTAACTACAATAAACAAGCCAAAAGAGCAATTTTTTTTCATGTTAAAAATCAAACCCAGGATCATTAACATGCCAGGCAACTGCTAAGTTAAGACACTAGCCTAAAAAAGAACAATTTTTAAGTATTTTGTATAAATTGTCTTTTAAATATATTTATCATATGTGTCAAATTTATCTTATGAATTACAAGATAAGAACTAAATTTGTATACCCAATACTACATGTTGGCTGTTTTGTTTTAACCCAGCAAAAGATTCGTGAAGATTAGAAGTTGTAAACAATGACATCACCCCTATGTGGGAAAGGATGCAGAAGACTATTTATAAAAATTAACCATCTGGTTCTCCTTGGAAGAATATTTTGACTGGTTCTTATGTCTTAAAAATATACAGTTAAAAAGATAAAGATACAATAAATACATAGAAGACAGAGAAAGTGACATATTAACCCAACTATTTCATTAATAATCATGATCTGAAATCATTCAAACCAAACACAGATATGAACTATTTTTATAAAATACAGTATGGCATAATAAAAACAAATTTGAATAATGTTTAACTTGCCTATAAAGAACTCATTAGAAAATACAATTAATATCCAAATAAAGCTAATGGGATGGCTTTCTGCTGGTTTTATACACCATACAGTCAAAGAGAACTGTTGCTACCGTTCAGAGTCAGAGACCCCAAAAAGGAAACACCATATAATAGCATTTCATTATTGTTCACTATATTTGCATCAGAAAATGAAAATTTTGTCTAATCATACTGAAATGTTACATGCATTAAAATAAGCATAAAGTGATACTTTGAATGGGTCTTAAGATGCTGCTAGAGCTAAATTTGCTGTGTTTGTTTCATTTCTGATTTTCCTCTCAATTCATCTGCTATTTCTGATGTTCTGTTTTTCTAATGCATACACTGAATTTAGTGAGATCTAAAACAAAAGGACCAAATCCTTAACAGTGGATGTAACCTGCAGGGCATTAGAGAAAATAAAGTGGGCACCCTCCAACAGCTTCCACAAAATCGGAGCATGCTTTACACCAGGAAAGCAAGCGATTCTCAGCTGTACTCTGCTTGTCATTTGTGGTTACACGAAACAATAATTAAATCATTTGCTCCAGGAAACAGGAAGGAGTGGATAAGCAAAACAGACAAAAAGCTTCTATAGTCTCTGATTGTCCAGGATTATAGATCAGCATTCTTTAGGAGCTCCATTTCTTTCATGACAGCAATGAAAAGTGGGCTAAACATGCTTATGTATTGTTAGGGATAGTGTGATGTATAAACTATGAAAGCTCTGCATGCCCTGCTCTATAGAAGGAAGCAGCAGCAGCAAGCATAAACTTTTTGTAAAGGTATGTCTATAGGGTTATATCACTTCTAACAAAAGTCCTCCATTACTTCATTTTGCTCTTAAGGCATGACATGAATATTACTATCAGCAGCAACAGTGTACAGCCGCCCTGGCCCCACGGCTCCCTCTGGTTCTGTCCCCCCATCTTTCATCATCTCCCACCATTCCATCCCCTCTCCCACCACAGAACACTTACTTCAGTCCCGCTCAACCAAGTTTTTATGTGCTTTTCATATACTGTTCCTTTTGGTTTGCTCTTTAAATACATGAGTAACTCTTGATTATCATGTTAGGCTTCACTAGTTGTGAAGTCTACCAAGAGCTTTCATTAACAACCTTTACTCCTAATAAATCAATGCCTATGGTTCTCTTGTATAAGTAAGTAGTTTGCTTTTCCTTACAATATCCATGACGACTTGTAATTAAACATCTCCCTGTATTGCGCTTGTGTACTGCTTTGTGTTCAAATAGACAAGCTCTTTGAGGATAGGCAAACATACTTGCTTCATTCAAATCTATATCTGATGACTATCATCACAGGCGTGATTTGTGTTAAATAAATAAAAGAAGTAACAGAGGACTGAACAAATCTTCCTACATATACATTTCTGATGACTTTTAGAATAGTACCACAGTTTAAGTGATTTTTTACCAAATGCTGAGAGCAAGATGAAGAGAGCTCCTTTTCATCATCATAGCCTTCCATCTTAATGTATCTCTGGAGAGTTCTACCTCTGTTCTGTTCAAAGTGCTTTTTAAAGAATTCTAGGAGTACAGCAACACAAAACTAAAGCTCCCACTCCCCACACATTGAAAAGTAATGGGGAGTGGAAGAGGCGTCTCTTGATCAATTAACTCTTCTTTTATATAGAAACCTCTTACGTGAGTTTAGTGCTTTCCATTAAATCAAAGTTAAAACATTAGAGTCGACCCTAAGGTATGTTACAAAACCCTACCACCAGTAATTATCACAAGCATACTCAATCTCTTCCTTTGGTTTCAATGGGAAGCATTTTTTCTTTTGACATCAGTGAAACAATCTTCCCATTGTGTATTGAGCTGTTCCACACCCACACTGATTGCCCTACAGATTTCAAAAGTGGTGACTTCATCTTTTTTATAAGTTCTTTTCAAAAAGGGACAAAAGCTCTCAGAGGTTAAAAAAAAGTTAGAATATGTGGTATTTTGTTTGCTGCACATTATAGACTAAGAAATGCCACAATATAAACTTGCCTTAAAAAGTAAGAGAAAATGATATGAAAGTGAAAAGTGGATAAATTGTTTCCAAAAGGAACAACTTCATGCAAACCTTGAGTATAGGCTTTCTGTCAAACTCTAAAATCCTATTTTTTTTTTTTTTTGCATTTCGCCTTTTCTTAGAAGAATATTAATTGGTGAAAATCATTTTGCATTAACTAGCCACCTATATTCACTAGTTACATGAAATATGGCAAATTAATAAACCACAAAGTTTCTCTACCCCTATAACACAAAAGGGGAAATCTTAGGGTGATTTTAAAGTCAAATACGTACAGTGCTGTTGTTGGCACTCAGAAAGCTATGAAAAATGATCACACTGTGGCTGTTGAGGAGAGGAAACATTCTGCTGAATCTTTGTCTTAACAATTTGTTAAGAAAATCTAGAAGCCAGAGAGGATGAAGCAGGAACCACACCTCCCAAGGCCAACCAAGATTTTCTGAGTAAAATAACAGGACATCAAAACTTCAAGTTTAGAAATTCTACATCAGACTTCTAATCTTTCATAGCACAGTAGGATAACTCTGATAACTAACTGAATATCTCATAAAAGCATGCAAAAATTTGAATATTCCCAATAAAAAAGTACATGTACAAAATGACAGATTTGCTGACTTGAATATTATATACTTCCACTAAAATATAACATTGTACTTCAAAATGTGTATAACTACTACATGTCAACTAAGATACTTTTAAATAAAATGCAAAAAAATTCTAAAATAGCTCATTTAAAAATACAAACAATAACTCCAATGTCTTCCCTAAAAGAAAGACATTACAATTAAGAGGCATTTGGGAAAATGATATTCCTTTCTTTTAAAATATATTATGTATACTTCTTATGTTTATTTATTATGCAAGTGAAATTCTTAATTCAATACAAACCTAATCTTTAAAAAAACTTTCAAATTACCAGGCTGGGGGCATAGCACAGCGGTTAAACTGTTTTCCTAACAAGTATAAAGCCCTGAATTTCATGCATCAGCACCACATAAACTGAGCATCGTGGAGTGTGACTGTAATTCCAGTACGTGGCTAGATGAGGCAGGAGGATTATCCTGAGTTCAAGCTAGACTGTACACCATAGTGACATTAGTATCAACCTGGACAACAGAGCAAGACCTTGCCTCAAAAAATAAATAAATGAATAAATTCAAATTACCATTTATGTCTACATTTATATACTATATTCTAGAAAATAAGTGAGAACTTCAAAGTACTTAAAAATTAGGAATGGCCAAAAGAGCCATTTTATTACAAATAATAAGGAAAAGGATTCTGGAAAAACATATTTTTTCAGTCTTTGAATTTCTACAGACACCTTCATAAAATCAGAGCATCTAAGAAGGATACTGAAACCAAAATCTCATAAACAATGTATCATAAAACCAGGATTAATGCACAGGGATAAGTTGCTGGCACCTATAAAGACTCATACAGCTTAAAAAATAACGAAGCACACAAAAAATAAAAATCAATGTCTGTAATTCCAGCACTCAGGAGACTGACGCCAGAGGATTGCTGGGAGTTTCATTCCAGCCTGGGCTCCATAGTAAACTCAGGACCAGCTGAGACTGAAGAACAAGGTACTGTCTCAAAAAATAAAATAAATAAAAAAGTAAAAATAAATAAAAACCAAGATAGCTAGAATCAACACAATCATTATCAGGTACTCTTCTGACAAACTGAGCAGGTAATTCGGGAATAACATCAGAACCTAAGAGAGGTCACTGCGGTCACAACCCAGAATACAAAGAAACAACCTCAAGGCTCTCAATTGTGAGGGCTATTTTGGAGGAAGAACACCATAACTAAGAGACCCAATGGGAGCACCACCCTGAGGGCTCTAGGATGGCAAAGAGCAGGAGCCAAGCGATGAACAAACAGAAGGCACTGAGGCAGTATGCTTGGACAGGGGATCTCTATATCTTTTAGCTTTTTATTAAAATACAGAAGAAATATTATGCCAGTAAGCTAAGAAAGTTATTTAATTCCACTATTCCCTCAAAGAAATAAAGTTCTCTGTCTTAAGTAGAAGCCATCTTTATATAACAAACATTTAATTATATTTTGTCAACTCCCAATTTCATAAAATATAAGCTGTAATTGAAAACTATGTTGACTGTTTCATTTTTCTTCATTTACTACAATAAAAACATTACCATTAATCTTCTTCCAAATACATCTCCTCATTTTTAACACGCTTATACCATCCTTCTTGTCACATTCTGAAACTCTTCTGAGAATCCTCTTTCATGAGTGTCTTTAATCTGGTTGTCATGGAGGCCCAATGACCTCAATCAATCCAAACATTTACCTTTCATGGTCAGTTTAGCTTTGGAGAAGAGCTAGAGTCGGATAGTGCCAGATCTGATGAGTAAGGCAGATGAGGACGCCTCATAGTATTTTCCCAGCCTGTTTTTCCATTGGATAGCATGAGCAGATGCATTCATTATTTTTTTACCACACACTTGCTAAAGACCCATTCAGGAGAACTTCCAGAACTTTTCCAGAAAATGGCAAGAAGGGTGGAATAAGTGTCTTTGAAGCCAAGAGGAGTACTTTGAGGGTAAAGGATGGCAATATATCTTTTACTGTAATAAATATGTTTAATTTAAACATTCACTGCATATGTTCATCATACCCCATAGATGATTGTAATATTTTCAATTCACATAAAGAAATATGGACAACACTGGCATCTACATATAGTCTAACATCAGAGCTAGTTCTTTCTAACTATGCTATCATAAATTGTAGACCTAACTAAAAGGGATTTTCTCCTGCTATTGACTAGAATTACATTATATACATTAAAAAGTCACATGTTACTCATAGATTCTAATTAGAAGTTTAAGATTTTAATGAAAATGTGGACATTAAAATTGGTTAAGTAAAACAATTCAAAACACAACATGATAGTAAAATTATAAAAGTCTTTAGTGACAAAAATTTCAAGCAATTCCGATGGATACCTTTACATGATTACATTTTTTGAGACAGGGTCTCACTCTGTAGTCCAGGCTGGTCCTGAACTCACTATGTAGCTCACACTGGCCTTGGACTCACAGAAATTCTCTTGTCTCAAACTCCTGAGTGCTGGAACTACAGGCATGCACCACTAAGCATTGGTTATATATTGCTGGGAAATCTAACTCAGGACCTTTTGTTTGGTAGGCAAGCACTTTAACTGCTGTGCCATTCCTCCAGTCCTACTTCTATTTTTCTAGCAAGATGTTGAATAGTAATTTAACTAATAAGTTCATCAGTTCAAAAGTGAGATGTATGCACTTACTTTCTCAGTATTACTATTACCCCATTTTTGCTACCATCTTTTTTTCTCTTAATCTTAAACTCTTAATTAGTTTATATAATCAATAAAATTTACTAAGCATACTGAATGAGCAAGGCACTGTGGCTCCCAAGAAAATTATGGGCATCCACCTGGGAGCAGATATATTGTGCTGGGCTTTCCAGAGGAAGTCACACATACGGATCAGAGGAAAACCCATCAGAAGACAGGAGGGCTGGGGATGACAAATTTGTTGTCAATATTTCAAGTCCTAGTTGTAAGTTGATAAAAACAAGACTGTATATTTTTCATGATTTTTCAAGGAAGGTATCTTCATTACAAAACTTTTGGCTGTGACAGTTTATCAAACTCAGCCCAAATACTTACATTCAATTCACTTTTTAGCACCTCTTCTAGAAGATGGCCTACACGTGCCTTTTCTTCTTTTGCATCCATAACTATATAAATCTCTTGAGAAATTGTCTCTGAAAGCAAAAATAAATAAATAAATAAATTTAAAATTTTAATTTCGAAGCAAAGGACAGAACAAACCTCTGTGACTTTCGTAGCCCTTTGACCATACAGGAAGGTTTGGCCTCAGAACAAATGGAGTGCTCCGTGACGAATACTAGGATGTTCTTAAATAAATGACTTTATGAGCCAGTAAACCTATACATTAAATATTTTTTGAAAACAAACCAACAGAAACGCTTTGTGGGTTGGTAACCAGCCATCATATACCCAACAGAAATGAGAGGTCTTAGTTTACATTTGACAGGGAATAACTGAAAATAAAAGCCTTTCACCTCGCCAGTTCCTTCCTTTAATACTGACAGTCTTCGACTTCTGAAAAGTTCTCGATTCTCAAGCAGATTGTCTAGGCTTCAAGGTGTTTCCTATGTAAAACAATCTGGCTAAAAACAGCATTTTCCCAGGCAAATTCCTCTATAACTCCAATTCAATGAAATTAAGTTCCTATTTTATTTCTTACTATAAAAATGAAAATAGTTCAATTTACCTCAAATTTAGTACATGTATTTGAAATGACTCAATTTAAAAATATAAAGTCTATGAAACAGTAACATTCATCTCTGTAAATCTTTGATATATTTCCCTAAAAGATGCATGGACTCCCTTCTCAGGAGGCAAATTTGAGGTGGTAAGAAATGTCTTTACTGCCAGTTAGACAGTCATTCTAAAGAGTATATCATGAATGAAGAAAATAAAACCTAATTTCAAATAGAAGCTAAAAGCTTGTCTGATTACTATTGGATCCAGCTGCTTTCTACATGGGTGATTCTATACAATATGTTCTTTATAACCACCAGCAAAGAAATAATGAGATTTTTCCAGTTAATATCACCAGTTAATAGTACTCTTGTTAGTACTACCCACTTTCCAAAAATATTTACCACTGTAGGAGCTATGGTAATCCTCATGAATCTACTTGGACAATATTATTCCGGATCTATGTAACAAACTCAGGACACTCGACTAAATAAAACAACATGGCAAAGATTATTGGGCGATGGATAGCAGAAAAAGAATTCACATTCAAAGAAATTATGTTTACAGATGTACAGCTATTCGTCAGGACTATAATGAAAACAAAAAGTGATTTATGCTCTTCTTTCAATTGTCTCTTTTTTGGTCACTTGAAAACAAAGTTAACCAACCATTTATATTTTGAGTATAAACTGTATATCTAAATAGTATATAAAAAGAAATAATTTTATGAAACTAATGGCAGTAATTAAAATACCATGATATGCAACTTTTTCCAATGCAAGAATAAAAGCTAGGTATTAACCATCTGTGACAATTATGATTCAGTGCTTTCTGATAAAAATGCATCCTTCCTTAGTCTTGACAAAAGGATAAATAAATTTAGTAAAGCTCAAAAATATAGCTGCCATTTTATATAGGACAAAGAAGAAGAAATAAAGGAACAGCATCATACATGACTAAGGATTTGAGATTCAGAAAAGAGCGTCTAGAGGCTAAAGGAACTGGATTTAGGAAAATAAAAGTTACCATTAAAAAAGGTAGAGGGAAATTATGTAAACAAAACTAAAATAGCATTTATTTTTAAATGCTTTATTAATGACTATTAATTTTACAAATATTGGGTTTCAATGCATATCCTTTGATCATACCTCGTCTGTTACTCTCCTTCACGTCTCTTCCTCCCTTCCACTTGTCTAGAATTACCCTGCCCTCTTCTTCTGTCACCTTCCTTAGGTAATGCACGCTAGGAAGAATATGCAGTTCTTGCTCCTCCGACCCTGATTTATTTCACTTAGCATGCTGATATCTAATGTATTTGTTTTACTGCAAATGAAATTAATTTCCTTCTTTACAGCCCAATAATAGTCTATTATGTTTATCTACCATAGTATCTTTATCCACTCATTCATTAATGGGCTTCCAGGCTGGCTAAATATCACGCCTATTGTGATTTGTGCCTCAATAAACATGAGTATGCAGGCATTCCTATAGTCTGCTGACTTGAGTCACATGGTAATTCTAATTTTAGTTTTTTGAGAAACCTCCCTACTAATTTCCACAGAGGCCTTACTAACCTACATTTCTGTCAGCAGCTTATAAAGGTTCCTTTCTCTTACATCTATGGCACCATTTATTATCTTTGTATCCATGTTAGTAATTCTGACCTACAGAATGAGATAGAGTCTCCATGTAGTTTTCTTTTGTATTTTTCTCCAATGGCTACAGATATTGAAGATTTTTTTTTTGCATAGCCCTTTTGGCCATTTGTACTTCTTTTGAGAACTGTCCGATACTTTTGTTCATTTCTTGATTAAGCTATTTGATATTTTGGTGGTTCTTTACCCTCTTATATATACTAAATATTAGTCCTAGGTCAGCATAGTAGCTAGCAAATATGTTCTTGCAATCTATAAGCTATCACTTCATTCCTAGTTGCTTCCCCTGCTGTGAAGAAACTTTTAATTTGATATAGTCCCACTTATTTATTCTTGTTCTTATTCATTGGTACTGGACACCTATTCAGGAAGTCCTTGCTGGAACTATGGCTTCAAGTGTTTCCTCATACATTTTCTTTTAGTAGATTCAAACTTCCATGGATATTTGATCTATTTTAAATTGTTTTTCTGCAGTGTGAGAGATAGACTTATTTTCTATCTTTTACATGTAGATAACCAATTTCCACAGCACCATTCATTACAGAGGTTGCATTGTTTCCATCACATGGTTTGTCTTCTTGACAAGAACTGAATGGCTATAGTTGCATTGGCTCATTTGTGTGTCTCCTATTCTATTCCACTGGTCTAAGGGTCTACTTTTTTTAATATACGCAACCATTTATTGAACCAAATGAAAGAGAAAAGAAAAGCCCTTGGCCAAGAAGCCAAGAGCGGGTTTATGTGGAAGAATAAGAAAAAAAAAAAAAAAAAAAAAAAAAAAAAAAAAAAAAACTGCTGCTGGCCAAGAAGCCAGGAGCCCCTGTGTGTTTATTTTCATGCAAATACCATACTATTTTTATTACTACAGCTTCCTAGTATAATTTCAATTTGGCTGCTATGGTACCTCCAGCCTTACTACCTTGGGAGTGTTTTGACTATTCCAGGTATTTTATGCTTCCATATAAATTTCCTTTCTATAAAGAATGCCACTAAAATTTTGATGGGAACTGCATTGAATCTGTAGACAATTTTTGGTAATACAGCCACTATAACGATATTGATTAATGGTGGTTCTTCCATCTTTTAGTGTCATAAGTTCTTTCTTTGATGTTCTATAATATTCACTATAGAAGTCTTTCAACTCCTTGGTTAGGTCGATCACAATGTAATGTAGTTTTTCTTGAAGCTACCATAAATGAAATCACTTTCCCAACTTCTTTGTCAGTTGATTATTATTGGTGTATAGAAAACCTCTTGATTTTTTAATGTTGATTTTCTATGCTTCTACTTTACTAAATTTATCTATCAGTTCTAAAAGTGTTTTGGCGGATAGTTACAGCTTTCTCATTATCTCATCATCTGCAAATATAAAATAAGTTGAATTAAATTAAAAAGTTTCTGCAGGACAGAGAAAATCGCTGTCAACAGACAGAAGAGAAAACCAAAAGGGGGACACTCCAGATTCATACCATCCCTTCTATCATCCAGATGCAAAGTGTATGTCTTCTTCTGAATGCTAATTCTTTCAGCCACCATGCTCTCCTTTGCCCCAACTTTTCATGTATTTCCTTTCTAATGAAACTGCAAACTTTCATATCCACTTTTTCTTCCTCCTTGTCACTATAGGTGTGGCTTATAGCAGCTAGCAGTAGTGATTTCATAGCCTGAATCATTGAGCTACTGTAAAATATCCTCCATCACATTAATTCGCTCATTGCACTTACTTTGTGTCCTACAAAGTCTTAGGCTAAAATGTAGATGAATTTTATGCTAGCATGTAACACACATGGCCTTTCAACCAACTGCCAACTGTGATCTTTATTCCAACTGAATCCTTTAGACCTGGTCATTATTCTCTACATTCCTATCCATATTCTAATCTTCAGAGCACCAACCAGAATTCCTTCATCATTCTCAGTTCAAAGCATTCTGATTCTTCTCTCACAAGCATTTCCAAATTTTTCCAAGCTCCTCCCACAAACCAGCTGCAAAAACTTCTCAATCTCATGGTCAGAACATTAGCCATTTTGCACCAATACAACAAATATTGAGTGAAGATTTCAATTGCAAAAAAACACATGCTCTTATCTGCATAATTATATAATTTTTGAGTTAAACATACTTTCCAAAAGTACCCTAAATCAAATGCTTAGAGATATAGAACTTAATAAAAAGGCATCTGGACTGATTCACTGGTCCATGATGTACTAGAAAAGCCAACACTCAAACAACAAAGCAAATCACAGGCATTGAAGTACATAAGGATGTAAACTGGAGGAGACAACTTCCCAGAAAGTCAGTTATTCTTTCGTGTAGGACACATTCCACGCAGCAACTGTGAGTTATTAGCTTCAAGTGAAAATCCCAGAGACACAGATAAAGGACACTCTTATTCCTCTGCTCCCTTTCTTGCTCATCAAGTTAACAGTGAGAGTTCCAACTACCTCTCCTGTAGGTTGCGTCAAAGAATATCTGATACCCTGGATTTCAAAGTTTGAAATCTATCACAGTTCTATGTGTTAGGCCCTTCTGAGATTTTCTTAAGTTTCAATCAAGTTCTAAGTATACAGTTTCTTCAGGGTTTTCAATCCCCTGGCATAGTTCCCTTTGACATCTAAAACTCTAATACCTTTTTGATAAGATCCATAGTAGAGCAATATGAGGTCACTTCTTAAGTGTTTAACTTCAGTTTATCACAAAAAGTTCATAAACTACAAAAGTCATAACTTTGACAATTTATGAAACAGAACAAAATGTGTAATATATTCATCTTTTCAAACCTTTCATTCTCCTACAGACAAATAAACTAAAGTGCTAGGTTACTTTCATTTAAAAAAAAAAAATAAACAGGCAATGAATCCAGGAGTCTGTGTTCAATTTTCCTGGAACCACGAAACACAGATTCTTCTGCTAGGCCTACCTTTTCATGCCACTGACATATCTCAAATCAAAGATTTCATGTCTATAGGTAAGTAAGAATTTCAAACTAGTCATTTCCAAAAAAGATATTTTAAATTCTATGAAAGAGAACCCATAGGCTTCAGGCTGCATGTCACCACACAATATCATAAACCTTTAACATCTTGTGATCAGTAGCAATGTATTTCATGACTCAATTGTGCAGGGCAGTGCAAGAGCATGGACTGTGAAACTGACAATGGAATTCTGTATAGAGAAGGGTGTGTCAGTGGGTGAGCTCTATCTCTTGGATCTGCCACACAGGCAGTCAAAAGGAAATTTACATGCATTACTCAGTATATAGCAAATAAGATGCAGCAATTACCAGTAATATTTCAACACACATACACATGTATGTGCCTAAGAAGATAGATGCTTATTTGTATTAAGTAAACATGTAAGTCTTCTTATTCAATTATACATGGGCCTGGTATGGTATTTCATAAATAAGTTCTCTATTGACACACAAATTTGGGAATATGCTTCAAGATTTACAAAATACCGATTTTTTGACTACTTGTGACTCCATTGTCAGTCAACATAAATACATTGTGTGCAAGTGTTCAAGTGAAATGTGTAAAGTTGCAATCACACCATAAACTCAAAGAAAAATTTGGTCATATTTCTTTACTCAACTTTTATAATCTACTAGTCTTATAACCTACTAGATATTCACACCTACATTATAACCTACTAAACTTTTCACTTATCCTCTAAGAGAAAAATATCCCTCTTTTAGTAATCCTGCCTCATATCATTACTTCTTGGTAATTCGCATATTTGTGAACAATTTTTTTCAATGATGAAGCACATGAGAAGTAAAGCAGACCAAGAATTCCTGATGAGCACCTTGAGATTTCACTAGGGATTCTAACTAGTTCCATCAAGGCACACACGAAGCACAGAGTTCACAAAAGAAAGGTCAAATATCTCACTACTTTTACATTTATGCTGCATTCTTCTGAAAATTGTAATAATTAAAATATAAAGTATCTTTGTACTTATATACACTAACTATCAACAAATGATTTTTATTCTATGAGGCCTAATACAATTCCTCTTTACTCAATGAGGCCCAGAAAAGCCAAAATGTTGGATATGCTATATCTACTCCATTCAGAGTAAAGGCAATGGCTTCATTTTCCATCAAGTCTCTTCACTCAAAAGCTGATCATAGGGCACATGCTGCCTCTCAAATATTTTAAAGTGATATTAAAAATATAACTGCAATTAAGCCCATCTTCATTTCATCCATAGAAAGATGCTGAAAGTTTCTCGGAACACCCTGACAAATAAAGCTACTGCTGAGAGTGTAAGAAGAGTGAAGAAGGTGGTAAACAAAGGGGACACAGCCAACAGGACATAACTAGAAGACAAGTGGGAAACAGAGCGATAAATAAAGACTTGGCAAGAAAACCACATGCACCATATCCAGGGGTCAAAGTGACCTCCAAGCAGCAACTACACTGCTAACTGTGCATGCTTCAACAGGAGGGCAGTCACATGTAGGCTGAATTGTTTAAAGATGTTTTCTATCATCAGATCTTAATCTTGTTTTTTAAGTGAGTCACAAAACAAAAAATGAAATTTCCTACATTAGAACTCAAAGTAAGGGTCAGGCATGTGACCTCTTGTCTCCTCACATGTATAAGCAATAATCAGATATTACTGCTTTCCAAGTAAATAATACGATACCTAGTTACCTTTCTTATGTAGTCTTTCTCAGCTGAGAAAAAAAAAAAATTAAGAAATGTAATTTTCTAGGGTTGGTAACTCACCAAGGTATTTAGAGTATATATTATTACTTTAAACATGAATGTCATATTTAGGGTTTTTCTCTACCTACATCAGGATATGCAGGAGAAAAATGGCTAGTTTTTATCTGCTATCAAGTGTTACTTAGCTAGTTACTTAAGACTTCTGAAATTTTTGAAAATGATGGATTTCCTTGCCTATGCTTAAATTACCATTTCACTGATGACAAATTAAGAAACATAAAGGATTAAACAAACAACCGAACTTTACTTTCTCTAATCTTGACCCAAATATTTAACTTTACAACTCATATCTTTTTCAACAAAATAATTCCATGTAACCATAGTTTTTTAAAATCATTTCACAGCCTTTCTGTTCTTAACTAATTAAAGCTTGACGCAAATGTCCTTACATACTCATACAAGATACAATCACAGTACTACTTCCAAGAGGGTAAGGAACAAAAATTATGTACAAAGCAGTTTTGGTATTAATGAGGAAATTTGGAAAATTAACTATCAATCAAAAGGCAGAAACATCAAAAATAAGATTTCTAACTAAATCTTAGCTGTCACTTTGCATTGTCAAAAAAAAAGTTAATCACATAAATGTCACCATCACTGAGTATTTAACGAGAAAAATGTGATGAGGACAAAACACAGATGCACAACATTGTCCAGGGACAGATGTAGAAAACCTGACTTGACACTATCCTTAACTCCAATGTTTCGAAATGGTTTTGCCCTTAAAATCACAATTCTAAGTGAAAATGTAAAAGGATCGCAAAGATACCATGGCACTAGTTTCTTCATATACGATATTCTCTCCAAAACAAAAGTCTTTTTCCATCTCAGTATACTGAGCCACATTTATTCTCATGTGGTTTTAACATTATTCCTTTAAGTCAGAGCCAATTTAAAAGTATATTCAGCTACTTTCAAGGGACAAAGGTAAAAAGATTCAATTGCTTTCCTGCCTATATAATTTTTAAAATTATGTAGAAACATAGAACATGAAAATGTATGTCTTTATTATTCCTAAGAACTTATTCTGATAAATCTATTTTATCACTGATGTTGAATAAAGTGTTTTATGAATAAAATGTAAATTTCTGAGCCAGTAAGAAATGTTATGTTTCAAAGAAATCAAATTCAATTACTTTTCCTTTAAAACAAAACAAATGCTTAACAAATGGAAAACTTTATATACAAACTAGGGAAAGACATGAATTTTTATATGAACATTAATATTAACTAAATTTAACGAAAGCCAGTCAGATGATTTTCAATTTTAACTTTTATTTTTTACCATTTTTACATAAACCACCATATGAAAAGAGGCACTGCAGTTTTTATAACATAATTTTACTTGGGTTTGTACAATTATAAGCAGAAAAAGAATTAAACTAAATTGTTTTTACAACACTCTTTAGCCACAGAATTAAATACATTAGAAGGATGCTAAAGAATGGTGATAGAAAATAAATACAATCTTTTATTTAGAAATTCCATAGTGGGTTCTCTTCTTAGAAAATTATAGAACACTGACCCTTTTGCCAGGATATGGTCAGAATATTAAATCAAGTGTGGGTTGGGACTGTTTGTATGGCTTATGTAAATCTAGATAAAGTATGTTACTGCTGGCATCTGTTACCACTTTAATATAGCTTGGGTTTGCCTGAGCATGCAGAGCAGGCCTGGGTGGGCTCAGCCAGTTTATGCGACAAAAGTACAATACCTCTTTTGTTAAGTGGGTGTTTACAGATATATCAGCCAGCCCACTGTCTTGTCGCACCAATTAATTACATTATTGTGGAAAAGTCTGTCTTAATTTTCACTAAAGAGTAGAAAATTGAAAGAGTTAAACACAACAACAACAACAAAAAGAAAACCTGACCAAATCAACCAAATCCAAATCTCTCTTTTAGGAAAAAATATTAAGAATGCTATGTATGCAGTCATAACACCAAATCAGTGACTAGCTTCATTGTAATATAGACACTGAAAGACAACTATAAAAATACTATTTTCTCTGAATTTTTGTAATTTTCATAATCAGAAGTCCATGAAAATGCTGATGCTAAAATAAATTAAGATAAAAATAGAAATTAAAACAAGGTAACAATCAGATTTGGAGATTTGCCATATACCATATCTTAGATATTTTAGTCAAGTTTGCCTGATATTAGTAAGCTCATATTAAATACTAATAAAATGAAGCCATTTTTCCTACTATCCAAACTCTATACTAAACCAAATTGGTTAACTTCAATGTAATTAAGATGGACCAAAATGCATATGCCCTATTCTAGTAATGAATAAATTTGAGGTTACAAAATATCTTCTTTCTTTTTTTTTTCAGACAGGTTCTCACTCTGTAGTCAAGGCTGGTCCTAAACTCACTGTAGACCAGGCTGGCCTCAAACTCACAGCAATCTTCCTGCCTCAACCTCCAAAGTGCTGGGATTACAGAGATGTGCCACCAGACCTACAATATGTGGTACAGCGTCTTGCACTTGCTAGGCAAACACTTTAGCTGCTGAGCTATGTCCCCAACCCTAAAAATACTATTTTAAAAAATATAAGATATGATATTCACCCTACCAAGGTTTTAAAGTCTGAAAAATACTAAGTCAACAAGAAATATACTTACCAGTATATTTGCTGATCATCATTAATAATTACTCAAGGGAAAAAGCAACTCAGAAACGACAAATTACAGAATACTAACTCATCTCACAGTCAGAAAAAGTCCCATCCTCGAAACAGAAAATCTGTTATATCCTTACATTGAATATTTCTATTTTCTGCTATTGAAACAGTAAATTGCTTATATCTGTGTAATGAATATTAAACTACTAGATTTATTAAAAAGTAAAATAAACAGCATCCAATGGATCATTTAAAAAGCTATTACTTTAATATTAAATTTTGAGTTTTATTCTTTATCTAAGAATGTCTAGAAATCTGAGATTTCATTATTATCTGTTTTCCACCCACCTGTGATGCCAGAAATATTCTCTAAAAAACTACACAGCATGCTTTAAAAAGTACTGAGGATAAGACTTTTTGGTCTTAATTTCATTATCATTCTTATAGAGCTGAAGATACAGTTTCTAACCAATGTAATCAAAGCCAGACAGAATGAACCTTAAAACCATTGGTATGCACAGGGAAAGAGTACTGGATCTTGCGTTGCCATGGCAGCTGATGTCTGTATGATTACAAGGTACACAATGGTCAGGGCTCTGAAATAGACTCGGACTGAGGGATGATGGAGACCTGAATTTAGATTATGTAGACTGCTCTTACTACCTGTATGAAGCAAAGGAAACCACCTCATTTGAGTCTCCTTTCCCACCTTTCAAATGAGAGCAGTAATATACACTTACACAAATGTTGTAAAATAAATAAATGAGACAATGTGTAGAGAGCAACTGGCCTGAGTATTAAATGCTCCAAGTCCTGGTAAACCTTGATACAAGGACACTCAAACAGTGTCCCACTTCTACATTTAAAAACAATGAAAAAAAAAAATGATACATGAATAGACACAAGAGGCCCCAATATATATTTGTTGAAACAAAAACAGTGATAAAATGGAAAAGAAGGACCATATGTTGTTATAACACAAAAATCTTATAGCAAGGAATGACTGTAACCGCCCCTATTGTAAACCACACACTTCAGCCCAACTCGATGTTAGAGGACACCAAAAAACAAACAAACAAACAAACAAAAAAAGAACTGGCATGCTTCATTGTGTCACACTGTGGGCAAGGCTGAAATCCAAAATTTCTTAAAGCCAAAATAAATGTTTTCATATATAACTTGTTTTCATATATAACTGGCAGGAAACTCTAAAGTATTGATTATCATATTGAGCTTGCACATTTATGTATCACACGTTTCAGTCCCAAAACCCAGAGGAAGGTCACATGATATGTGGTGTACTTTAGCTTCCAAAAATACAAATTTTTAAATTTAAAAACACATGTTGCCAACAGGTTCCAAGTAAAAGAATCTGAACAATAAAGAAAAACAAACGTACACTAAGAGGTAAAGTGCCTAAGGCAGAGACTTGTGCGTAAGAATTGATTTTCCACCTATCTCAAGGCAGTAGTTTCCTTAAAAATCCTCAAATATCTAATACTATAGTAACAAGACTCACATCACTGAGATAAACACTCTTACAAAGCTTCAAACAAAGCTCACAATAAACAAGTGCTAGTAAATGCTATGTAATAGTAGTAGTTCTCAGAAAAATACCTTGATCATTTACTAGACATGATGCTTAATTTTGTGTGCCAGTCTGACTAGCCTATAGGACACCTGGGTAGCTGGTAAAAAACCATTTCTTGGTGTGTCTGTGAGGGCATTTGTAGAAGACATTAGCGTTTGAATGGGTACACTGAGCAAAGAAGATACAGGAGCATCCTCCAACACAGTAAGGAACTAACTAGGATGAACAGGCAGAGGATGGGAAAATACTCATTTTTCTCCTGCTCTCAGGCCAGTTTGAATACAAAGTCTATTAGCTTCTCTGATTCTTAAGCCTTTGGGTTTGTGCAGAAAATAGACCTGTCATTCCTGTATGACCAGCTTGCAAATGGTAGATCATGAGATTTAGCCCACATAATCAAGTGACCCAACCTTTCCAACAACTAATTTTTACCTATCTACATCTATCCCATCCATTCATTTTCTTTGGATAACCCTGATCAATACTGTAGGAAAAGGCAAAACAGGTAAACATATAACTCGGATAATCCTGTATTAACCACATTATATTTTGGAAATCAATTTTTCCCTAAGTCCAATATTTCAATCATCAAAGATAGTAGCTATCACACGTTGTGAGGACAGGAGATAAAAACCGGTGAACAAATTATCACTGAGTCTGGAACAACACAACAAGATTTCAAGTTTGCCAAGTAGTAAAGAGAATTTAGAAAGAAGTGACCTATGAAAGACTGAGTGGTAACCTAGAGGAACACTCTGGAATTCAATGTACAAAGTAGTCACTCAGAGCTCAAATTAAAATGCAGGTTCTTATTGATAGAGTGAGCCTAGGGATTTTACTTTCAAATTCTCAGTTAACTACAGTGGGGTTGGCCTGGGTTGTACCCGAAGTGGTGGTCTTCTAAGGACTATCAGCATCAATATCTCCTGAGAAGTTCTAGAAACACAAAACTCAAAGAGGATAAAGAAACTCTCAATTGTTGACCTAAATCACAACTGGTATCCAGCCAACTTCATTGCTTTCCCTGAAAGAAAATAGGAACCTTTAAAAATATTTAGTAAGAAAAATAATTTATCTCGGCTAGCATCTCCAAAGCCATAGCTCCCGTAGTGACAGTTAAAATACAGGCTTTTGAATGAAGCCCACCTGATGATATACAGGCAAAATACTTCAATTTGTAGTTCCTGTAGTCAAACTATTTACTAGTTGTTCGCAAAAGTGATTGTTTCCAGTTTAGCTTGGAAATACAGAGAGGACTTCATAACCAAAACAAGCAGATTTATATTTATGTTGGGAGCATAACCAATCACATCATGGTTTAGCCATCTTCTCCCAGAGAAATATTTACACATTGCCTGGTTGATACATAAATATATGTCAAAGTTTTGATTTATGGTTATAAATGAGCTGTTTATATACACAATTACACAAATTATGGTACATTAATGGTTTGAAACCAAATATGCTTGAAGGACAATGAACTTGAGCATGAATTGCAAATAGAGTGTCACGATCAAGAGATTTCAGTTTTGTGCTTGTAAAGTCAAAAGATTGTTAAACAGGTTTTTACCAGGCCTTTAATATAAACCAATGCATTCAGAATTCAGATTCAGTCTTTTTTTTTTTACTTCAATAAATATGTCACTTCAGAACCTCACCTCTTAATCAAAAGTCGAGCATATATAGTTTCAGCCATAATGGAATCTGGATAGCCAATAGCTCACTTTAGGTTACGTACTATATTAGTTTCATGATTTGAGTGAAAACCTCTGATCTTGATAAGTCTATATACTTCAAATGCTGATTCTCAACTGTGACAATTTTATCCCCCATGGAGTATCAGACAACATCAGGAGACATCTTTCATTATCCCAACTAGTGAGGAAATGAAAGAGCATCTAATGAGTTGAAGCCAGGCATGCCAGTGAACACAGCATGGACCCAAGGAAGTAACTACCTGCAAAAAACTGTTAACATAGTGCCAAGGAAAAGAGACTTGATTTAACAATGAAAGCTTCAAAACTACAGAAATATCTTTCTGCCAACTTTATGACATTTCTAGAACAACAGAAAGAACAATGAGGACCCTGTGGTGATTAAACATAACAGCCTCTGTGTGGCTGAGATTTTAGTCACAGTGCTAAAAGAGAGGAGTACCACATATGTGGTATTTAAAACAACAAAACCTAATGGCACTCCTTAAAAAAAAATTACACAAGGTAATTTTTTTAAAAAACTGGCCAGTCAAAGGTCACTGACTTGTGAGCACAATTTTTCTATGAAGAAGATGCTCTTTGATATGTTGATACAGAAATGCTACAGATGAGGCAGTCGTCCTAACAGTAGTGACACAACAGTTGGATAATTTCATTAAAATATCAGTTCCCAGGGTTTCTTTTTCAATGGTATTAGTGCCCCATACTTGAAGTCTTTCTTTTGGAAAAACTAAAACCAATGTGACATATGTGATATTTCCTAAGTAGAAAACAAAATAAAATGTAATTATTTCCTAAAAACAAATCACAGACTTCACTGGCGTACAGGCATTTATCATTTTGAGATGGCGGGTATTTACAATGTCATGAGAAATTCTGAACTGATTCATGTTTATTGAAACACAGGGACTGACAACTGTGAAGCCAAACATACCTTTAATAATCGATTCGGCTGCATATAGATCTCGTTTGTAGGTCACCTAAAGGACAGATAAACCTCATTAGACTTAACAGAGCAGGAAGGAATGTGAAACCGATAAAATAATGCCCCCAGAGAAATTCTTGACTTTGAAGAAAATATAAACATACAACATCAACAATGTCTAAGCTAGAATATGATTAGCAAATTCACATTAAATCTTTCCAATTCCACACATGACTGGAGTTGATTTTTAAATCTTTGAATTAAGATTAGCAATCTTATTGAAGTTTTTTAAATATAACTGAAGTACTGTCATCAAGAAAAATGTTATAGTGTTCAAATAAAAATGTTAACATTATTGTTAAATAGTAAAGGTTCATATTGGAAGAGGGAAGGTAGGATCTGGTCAACAAAAATCATATCATTTTTAGTAAAAATCTCAAACATCAACTTATATTAAAAGAACATTCTTAATTGAGTAAGCCTTTACATATTCAGCTAAGAATCATCTTGCAATATGTTTATCAAAATGAGACTCCAATAGAAAGAACCAAGTGTGATCTATACATCTAAAATCAACGGTCCTGTTTCTTCTACGAATTGTACTCTGCTCTCTGTAATATAAACTGCCACTGTACAATTTTGCTCTATGTAATGGATATTTCCCAAACTCATTCAAAGAGCTCAGGTGTAGAACATGGAAGAGCTTTGCAGAATTAGCTCTCCTATGTCACACAACTGCCAACTGTGATAAATTTAAAAGTGATATTAAGTAAAATCATGCCATGGAAGTTCATCATTACAGTACCTACATGATTGTGACACAAAGGATCTACTAACCCATGACAAAAAGTGATCATCCAGTAAGCACCTTACTGTTCCAATTACATTGGACTTTATTCCTCCAGATTCACACGTAAGTGAATTTGTACAGATGTTCTGTTTAGATCGAGCAGAGCACAACACTTCAATGCAAAATAGATTCCCAATTGTGCCTAATTCTTGCAGGTAAATTCGGGACTGAAATTATACCTTACTCTCAGAATTGACCTAGCAGGTAATTTGGTAAAAGAGCATTCAAGCAATGTAAAAGCATCCAGCTAGACTATTAAAATCAAATATGTAATCATGTAGAGCCTCTAACACCAGCAAGTGCCTACCTCATTACAGACTTCTTTAATTACTAATCCACACAGTAACTCTGTTACTGAAAAACAGATCACAGAAAACAGACATGGAGAGTTTCACACTAATCATTTTGCCAAAAGTACTGATCTGATTCAATCTGTCAACAAATACATAGCAAATAATTACTATGTTCTAGGCTTGTAAGTTCTAGGAATAGTGTAAGGAAGAGTGAGCAACATCTTTAAGCTATTCTCAGAGGCTATTTTGTCAATATTTTAGTGTGAAACCCAGTAAAACTACTTTAATGCTTTTCTTGGAAATCCAAAGTTAACTAGATATTTAAAATCAGAATTAATTAACTTTGTTAAATCAAATGATAAAATAATTTATCTACAGTCACTGTCTGCTACACCAACTCAAGATAGAAATTAGAGGTTAAGATGCTTAGTTACCATAATTCATTTTCTAGTCACGTCTGTCTTGAGGGATTTAACTGCATAAATAAAATTATGAAAAGAACTTCTTAAAAATGGATCTTACCAATAAATTTTTGTTTTGCATATTTTTATTTTTTCCATATATGGATATGGAAAATGGTTACACCGAGCTTGAGTACTTTTCATACATATTTAGCACTGATCAATGTTACAATCCCTCACTCTGAAACTTACAGGAAAGCTATTTTCAAATACTAAAATTACTTGCTCAGTACTGGCAAGTCAATATTTGTGCTCGAACCACTCTTTTGACTAAAATGCATATTTTTATTTCCCAATCATTTGTTCTCTTCCAGTATTCATTAGCTGTATGTAAAAAGGGTTCAGTTTATTTTTCCTGTCTATCTTGTAGGCCATAGGTATCTACTACACATAATTTAAATTTGTATTTGCATTAACCACATAGATCCTTGATTAACACAAGCACAGCTCTTTAAAAAGTGGACTGGTTTAATAAAAATAAACTATAGAAAATATTTTTGACAAAAGTATCTTTTAACAAACAGCTTTATATTTTCCGAAATAAAACAGTTAACATAATTCAAAGAGAGTGTTACTGGAAAATGTTGTAACTCTAAATTGAAGAGTTATTTGTCTTTCTAACAGTAATATGCATTGTCCTTTTCTTATTTTTAATTTTAAAAAGGGCATCATAACAATCAGTTTTGAAGTTGATTTTTTTGTCCGCACGATCTGTAGTTTTTCTTTGACCTTGCACAATACCCTTTTATGAAAAAAGTACTACTTTAAAAAATCCTGTGGTAAAATAAAATGTCAATCTTTTTATTGACTTGTTTTTCAAAATATGATCCCTGGAGCCTCAGGGGCCATAGTAAGACAGCAAGAACAGCAAAAGGGTTCCCTACAGGTGACACTCCAGACCAGCATCTGCCACAGATAAGCTCAATTTCTGTCCTTTTTTAAAATGGGGTATATTTGCAACAATTCATCTGAAGAATGTATTTAGATGAATAATAAAATTCAATAGAAACAAAAACAGAAGTTCAGTTGCAGGCATTACTGTCTTCTCCGTCTTAAGCCAGATTCTCTTAACTACCTCAAGAAACTCTCCCATCACAGCTGGGATGGCTACACTTATGCTTTGTTACTCTCTGTGTTTAGACAGAGAATACTCAAGTAGCTTTTCCAGAATGAGCCAACTCCAGTTGGCACCATCTTCCTTTCCTGAGTAAAATTGTATTTAACATTCCCTGACATTTAACCTCACAGGATAAGTGAGTATGTAACTCCAATACATAGAATTTCTTAAAATGGAGAAACTTATACTTGAAAGACATGCAATGTTTATTAGGCAACAGATGTTTCTGGAACTTGATTTTCATTTCATCACTTATATACATCTAGAAAATGCTCTTTGCTTAAGTGGAGAGCTATATGAAAACTTTTAGAAAAGAAACACTACCACGTTGCATTGTTGAGATCAAAAACCAAATAATGAGACTCTTTTGCTTCTTTTATTTCTAAACAACGATGGTAGAAGACATCTAAAAACAATGCAGTTCCCATCTAAATGAATCCTCAAGACAGCCACAGTAATACTGTGATGACACCAACACTTCAGACTCTTTGTAAAGAAGCATTTTCAGACAATGAGACACAGTTGTTGAATTTCTTCAATAACTGGTTATAAATTTTATGCCTTGAAGATGGTTGGGACATTTGAAACATGAAGCTTTCTCAATTAAGACTGTACGGTGTACCAAGTGACCCAGCTAAGTGTTTAAAAGTGTTTTTGGCCCAAAAACAGAGTACAACTAATTTAAATTCTTATGTAGGCTAGATAAAATCCCATTCAAATAAAAATGCTTACTGGGGTCTTTCACAGACAACTACTCAGGAGAAGTATGAGAACAGAGCTTTTTTTTTTTTTTTAAAGCTAGTGCTGTATTTTTGTGGGTGGTCATTCTTGTGGATATGCAAATAACCTGCTCATTTCTAGGGGGTTGTTCTCCTAGATGGTGATATGAAAAAAAAAAAAAAAATGATGCTTTCCTCAGATACCAGCGGTGCTAACATATGAAAGCAGGCACAAGCTTGGAATGTTTTGCTTTTATACTTACATATATATATATATATATATATATATATATATATATATATATAATCAAAAATAACCATCCTCCTGGAATTTCAGGTGGCAGTTAAAACAGTTCTACATGCAAGCATCTCACATTCCTAGTAATTCATCACCTGACCTAATCATTGAAGGTGGACTGCTCCTGATTTGTGGGCCTCTGTATGCCTTTTGGTTTACAGTAGTAAGATGTTCTCAGTTACCTCCAAACACAACTTCCACTGAATCCAGCTTCTAAATCACACTCTAGGCCCTGCAATCTAGATTCCATTACCATTTTAATGGTTTAGCCTATCTCAGACTTTTTACATCCAATTTTCTAGTAAAGTGGAAGCATTTTTTGGAGTTGGTATAAATCAAAAGGGATCAAACACCTAGATATTAAAATGGAAACATTGAACCTCCTGGAAAATAAAATAGGTAAAACGCTTAAACATACAGGCTTGAGCAATGACTTTCACAATAGGCTGCCTTATGCAAAAGAAATAATCCCAAGAATCAACAAATAGGATTATATCAAAGTAAAATTCTTCTGCACAGCAAAGGAAATGATCAGCAGAGTGAAAAGAAAGCAGAGAGAATTGAAAAATAATTTTGCCACCTATACTTCAGGTAGGGATCTAATAACTAGAATCTATAAGTAACTGAAGAAAATAAACCTCAAAATCAAAGATCCGATTAAAGAGTGGGCAACTGAAACAGTCAGTTCTCAGATGAAGAAGTACAAATGACCAGCAAATACATAAAAACATATTCAATATCCTTAAGCCATTAGAGAAATGCAAATCAAAGCAGCACTGAGATACTGTCTTACACCAGTGAGAATGATGTAAAAACTCTAACTTAATAGTGAGAAGTCAAAAAGAGGGCCCAGGAGAAAAAGAAACCCTTTTATATTGCTAGTGGGATTGTACATAATGGTACAATCATTATAGAAAGCAGTATGGAGATTTCTCAAAAAGCTAAAAATAGGTATTTCATTTGACTCAGCAATACCACTTCTGGATATCTTTCCAAGAGTTAAAAGCAATATATGGTAGAGATACATATATACCCATGTTTATAGCAGCATAACTAACAACAGGTAGATGGTGGTAAATGTCAAAATATCCATCAACAGACCAATGATACAAAAATTGTGTTATATGTACATAATGAAGTACTACTCTTGTATAAAGACAGATAAATTTGAGGCTTTTATAGGTAAATGGATGCAAATTAAGATCATCATGCTTAGTGAAGTGAGTCAAACTCAGAAGGTTAAATATAGCATGGTTTCCCTTATATGAGAAACCCAGAACATAGGTATGTTATAGGACCAAATGAGCATGACAGTGGGAGTGGTGGGAGGGTAATGAGGAAGGGTGTGGGAGGGCCAAAAAGCGGGGTAGGAAAGGGATTGTAATGTTGATGCAATATATGTTTGATGCAATATATGTGCACATAATACTCAAGCTCAATGTAACCACTGTGTATCACACATGTATACTAATAAACATGGTGGGAAAAAAAGAACTCAAGAAACAATAGATGCCAGAGAGAAAGGAACCCTTTTACATTGCTGATGAGACTCTAAATTGGTACAGCCACAATTGCAAGCTGTATGGAGATTTGTCAAAAAACCGAAAATAGATATTCCATTTGATCCAGCAATCCCTCTTCTGGGTATCATTCCAAAAGAATTAAAATCACCATATACAACAGAGATATATGCATACGTTAGTTCATAGCCACACAAAGAATAATCACACAAGATGCCTAAATAACCATCAGTAGAGCAATGGATTGAAAAATATGGCATATATACACAATAGAGTACTATTCTGCCACAAAGACATATATGAATCATCTGTAGGTAACTCTATACAACTTGAGTTCATCAATGGTTAGTGAGACCAATTAGACTCAGAAGATTAATTATTACTTGGTTCCTCTAACATGAGGAACTCAGAACATAAACAAATAATAGAGTCACATAAGTGAGATGTTGGGAGTCAGGAGATGAAGGAGGGCGTGAGAGGGCGAGAAAGAGGGTGGGAAGGGAATGTGAAGTTGCTGCGATATAGATGTGCACCCAATTTTCAAGTTTAATGTAACCATTGTGTATCACATATACATGCTAATAAAAACTGCAGGAAACTTACAACACTGCTGTAGTTTAATAACATAATATTTTACTCACAAAAATATTACAAAAGTAAACTAAAAGTTTAAAAGAAATCATACACTGCTACCAAAAGTAACTAGTAGAGGTTCAACAGCCAACAGAATACCACAAAGATACAAAACAGAGGGCAGGAAAAGAAAACAGAGAACCTATAACAGCTGCAACTTCTCACTCATAATAATTTCAGTTCAAAGAAATGGAGGACGTTAAAAAAAAACTCACACAGTGATTTATATGACATTTTCCCAACCCACCGCAGTAGGGGACTTTTAGCATCCAGTAGCCCTTTGTTGTACATCATCATTCACGACTCATTCCTAGGACTGAGGCACACCACCTCTGTCCTCATTTAGAAGGTGATACTACAATGCCAACCCAAGGAGGCTGTGTGGCGCCCCTTTGGCTTGTGTTTTGCAGAATTACTGTAACAAAGCAAAACAAACTGAATGGCTTAGAAGGAGAAACTCATTCTTTCATAGTTGTGAAGGTTCCAACTGTAAGATCAAACTGTCGGCAAGCCTAGCCGCCTTCCCTTTGAAGGTTTGTGAGAAGATCCCTTCCTGGCCTCAACTGTGACTTCTGGTAATCCTTTGCATTCCTTGGCTCATAAATGTATGACTCCAGTTCTTTCCATCCTCATCACACAGTGTTCTTCTTATATCTGCATTTCCTCACCTATTCTTTCAAGGACATCAGTCATGTTAGATTTAGGGCTTACCTTACTCCACCATGACCTCATCTTTACTGAATATGCATCCCCCTGGACCCATTTTCCAAAGAACATACTCACAGGTGCTAGCACATGGGACTCAAACATACATTTTGGGGGAGAGACAATTCATGTCATGACAATGTATATGTTTGCGACTCACTACTGGAGCCAGAAAAATCACCACGACTACCCACTCATGTCATAGGGCACTGACATTTGATGCACATAATGAGAGGCATAGAGTGAAAATGTGCCTGAGGCATAATTCTGTTTTGTCTGGGCAGTAGTGAAATAGAACCGCTTCACAAATAAATATAAATAAACTAAGTAGAAAATTCAAAAAATGATGTGTAGTTTCTCTTTCATCCATAGATCTGAGTGCTCTATAAACTTAATGGAGGCTCAATGTACTCACAGAGGTAAATAATACCTCTAAAGAGGTAAAGAAGTCAAAGGTGAGGCCAAAGAGCTAGTAGAAACACAATGCCTCAGAGTTCCTATTTTTTTCAGAGTTCAAATTAAGACTAGCTGACAATCAAAGGAGTTACGTGGATTTGTGGATCAGGATATTTAATGAAATACCAAAATCTTCATGGTTAAGATTTTGGCCACTATAAGCAATAATAGAATAGTAGTAGTATATTGCGATGCTAGAGTAGCAAACTATACTAGTAGGATGTGAGCTATATACACAGCGTACAGAGTTCTCTCTTTAACCCCTGGTTAAATCCAAAGAGATAGTCAGCTATTCGTGACATTCCCTGACGTACTCCAGAGGCAACATATCATGCATGTCCCTAGATAATCTCAGAATTGCTCACAAAAGACACATTGAGAGAAGCCCGTAGGAGTCACACATGGAGCAAGATAAACAAACAAAACGAAAATGTGTTTGCCTGCTGGGCTGATGGCATTCAGACATCCTTAAATGAGCAAAAATACCGAGAATTTTTTTTTCTACCAAGCAACAATCCAAGCATGTCCCTATTTTTGGAACTGTAGTGTGACAGACAATCTGAACATGTGGCAAGGTCCATCGGAAACACCCACTCAATTTACAAGGCTTTCTCTTTTAAGAAGCATTGAGGAAATATGCAGATGGACCCATACAGTCCCAATTATAATGATTCTATCCTCATCAGAATTCGGTGGATATTTATAAAGTCTTCCCAACACTACAGACAATATTTCCAAAGCACTTGTACCTATATTAAAATGATGAGATAGCCCTACAACTCCATTTTGGGGTGTACTGTTCAGTTCAGCACACTGCCAACTAAGGACACAAAGGTGAGCAACAATGCAGAACACTCCATCTTAGCAGGAAGTTATAGCGCTTCCAACAAGCACTCCCTTCTTTCCAAAAGAAGCATACTTGTTAGCTCAAGAGTCTGATTCTTAAAGTCCTTGTCACATTGACAAGATACGTATGTGCACAAAATACTCAACTTCATTGTAAACCTTAAATTTTACTCTTATACATATCAATAAAGGGGGGGGGGGAAGAGTCTGAGTCTTGGTGCAGGACTGAGACTGAGGGTGGTCAACCACTGCCCTACACTGTGGCCGACAATCCTCCGATCCAGTTAAATTGGAGCTACCAGCTCAGCCTGGAATAAAATGTTGCCATTTTGGGCCGCAGTGCTACAGCTTCAATCAAACTGAGTGAATGAAATAAGACTACATAGAGAGGGTGAGAAAAAAAAATAAACCCAGTGGCTATAAAGGAGTTTCCTTAATTATCACAGATTGAAGCAAAACTATGGAAGAGAAATGATGTCACAGTCTGATGGCTTCTTTTAAAGAGTTCGTCAATTTAAAACATAAGCACGTGCACACACATGCATGTACACACGAGCAGAAAAGAGCAAGTGTTAAGTAACTTAGTCTTACCTTCCAGAGGTCAGGCGGTCCTTCCACAAGCTTGGCTTTAGTGTGACGGTATTTTAAAGCCAAATGCAAACATTCAGTTCCATAATCCAAGTCATAGTCACTACACTGGCATAAAAAAAGAAAATAAACAGAAAGTCAACAAACTACAGCAATTTTTTTTAAAAAACTAACCTCTTTATTTCATAAACAATTGCAAACAGAAAATGAAGAGCCCATAAAACTCATAGACAATTGAACTAGCTACTGATTACATTATAAAATAATACTTCTTCTCCAAAAGCAAAACAAAAAGTAAATAGGAATGTTTTAATCAGCCCAATAGTTCTGAGCTTCCTCAATAGTTTCAGGTGTCAAGTAAATATATATTTTATTTCCTTTGCGCATAACTTACCTTTCAGAATTTAAAAAAAATGTTTGGATCAAAAACTATATATATTCAAATATATATACATATATATATATATATATATATATATATATATATATATATATATCAAAGGGATGGAGATTTTGCATAGAGCAAAAGCACTAATGTCAATCTTCAGCATCATTCCTAATTTTTAAAGAAAATATAACTTGCAGCATTAAAATAATATCGACAGGTAGGCCATTGGGGGAAAAATACCAATTTTACTTGAGAACAGTGAGGCAGGTCTATCAGAGGCAATGTTGTCTGGTGATCATATTAAGCACAAGTAACATTGAAGGAAGAGAAACACTGTTTGAGAAAATAATGCCATGCAAAAACATAGAGGTTTGAGAAGTTGAAAGATTTGCATTTTAAAAACAGCATAACCGTAATCAGTTGCAGCTCAGTGGTTGCAAACACAAGGTCCTAGGCTTGACTCCCTAGCATCATATAAGCTGTATATGTTGGCACATGCCTATAATTCCAGCACTCAAGAGGCTGAGGCAGGAGGATTGCTGTATATTAGAGGTCAGCCTGCACTATATAATGAGTTGAGGACCAGCCTGTACCATTAAATGAGATTCTGCCTCAAAAAACAAAGAGAGAAAAAGAATAATATAACCAGACTGCAGAAGCCAACAAGTATGAACACAGTATTTAGATCTCTTTGACAAAGATGTTTTGTTGTGTTAAAAGTTATAAAATCTTAACTGTAGTGATTGCAAAATTAATTAAAAAATATAATCAAATATATACAGTCATTATTTTGAAAAAGGGCAAGACAAGAAGATTATTTTAATACTGCAAATCATATTTTCTTCTTAAAAAATTAGGGGTGATACTGAGGATTAACATTAGTACTTTTGCCTGACATCTATTCTGATACAAAGATGACCCTTAATATCAAAAATCTGGTGAACATTAACTTTTAAAAATACACACTACAGTGAAAGACACATTACCATAATCCCTCTCAAAATCCTTCCCTCACTTCAAACACACCTATTCCATTGTTTCTGCCACTTTCTGAGGCAGTTCTAGAAGTCCTTTCTCATGTCCTCAAGGCTGCTTCTACAGTCTTTATCTATTCAAAATGTTTGCAGCAATTTCAATCAAATAAAACCATTCTGACATGTCTTCATCCACCTGACTCACAAGATTTGGCACCATATGACTTGCGACTCTTCCCCAAAGTGAAAACGACCATGAAAGGCAAATGTTTTGAATCATCTCAGGACAATAAGTCGGCCACAACAATGCAACCAAAGACACTTGTGTATTGCATTACATATTTCCTATATACATTTTAATGTGAAATCATCAAAAGTGATTATATTCAAGTCATCTGAGACAAATTTTGGTAGTCTCACTATGTGCTTTCAGCATCTGCATAATTCTAGTACTACATACAGTAAACAGAGTGCTCTCCTTAATACATTATTAAGCTCTAAAGATAACTAGCAATAACCTGGAATTTTTCCTTCAGTCATTCCACTAGGAAAAATAGTGAACACATCCCTTCACTAAATGGCCTTAAAAGTGTTGGCACAACATTCAGTGGACATGTACACTCAGAGGACATGTAGTTTCCTCCTGCCTCAGGAGGTGAGAAGCACATTGGATGGTGTGCTCCAACCAGCTGTGTGCCCTGTACTGAGCACATCAATGGAAAATAGTCAAATACAGTTCAAATTCATATGAAATAGATGCAGGCAGGATGGGGTGGCTGAAGTTCCCAGAGAGTAGTCTGGGTGCTTCATTCAATAGACATATTGCAATTCTTTATGGAGTTCAGTGTCACGTTTGTAATAATTTTTTTTTTGAGACAGGGCATCCTTTTGCAGCCCAGGCTGGCCTTGAACTCATAAAATCCTTCTCCCTCAGCCTTCTGAGTGCTGGAATTATAGGCATGTGCCACTACACCGAGCTAATTTTTTTGTATGGATCTGAGGAATCAAACACAGGACCTGATGCATGCTAGGTAAGAACTCTAACTATTGAGCCACTCCCCTGGCCCCACATAACCTTTCTTTAAACGTAAACTGAAAGAAAGTATTCTCAGTGAAAATATCTGAATTTATGCTTCCCAGTAACATTGACAATGGATTTCTGCTTTCGTCCAGGGTATGAAAAACTAAAAAAAGTAATGCTCACAACTAAATAGTAAAAGCAGACAAGTTGCAACTACTTTGTTTTTAGTCTCTAGGAGCTGTGGTCACGGGATGAGCAAGGAACCTTTAATCTAAGAAAAGGGAAGTCTCCCTCAAGGAAAGCACTAACAGTGTGGCTTGCCTACATGAAAACAAAAAGACGACACACTAGGTATCACAGAGTTAAATACAAAGAAATCTAATAAAAATTTGGGCAAAATTCAGCCATAAGAACGATCAACTTGCATCATTTGCAGAAAAAAATGACTGTATCTTTAGACCACAATGCTAAGTGAAACAAACCAGACACAGGAGGTTAAATATTGCATGGTTTCTTATATATAAGAAACCCTAAGTACAAAGAACTCAAAGAGCAAAATAAAAGAGTGGCGATGGAAAAGGAGCATGGAGTTTAAGAGGGGAGGGAGTGTTGGGGGTGGCAGGAGAGGTAGAATGGGAAAGAGAAAAACAAAATAATTAAGATGCAATATGACAATGTATCAATTTTCCACTATAAATGTAATGATTATGTATCTCAAACATACGCTAATAAAAACCTCAAAAATATTTTTGAGCAAATTGCTATATAGAGCCTCTGAGAACCATGAGCACAGCAGGGATTTCTACGTGTTTACAAATGTCTCCATTTACACTACACACTGGGCACTAGCAGACTGCTGTATTAATATTCGAATGAAACTATGATTGTACGTATACTGAAAAGTAAAGGTAATCACTAAACAAAAAATGCAAGTCAAAAATAAGTGATAAAATATAATCACCAATGATGTTAAATTAATTCAAAGGCAAATGGAACAAAAGGAAGCAATCAGTAAGTAAGATGGTGATTTTAGGTAAGAAAGTATACAATGAATGAATAATTGCAAAAAAAATTTTTTTTGAACACTATTTATTCAGCCTGGGGTCATAGTGATATCACTGATCATATGAGAAACACACAAACATACAGAACCATTTCCTTCCCTCTATAGTTAGAATTTTGGGGGGTGTGGAGGGAAGTGTCAGAGTTTCAACCCAGGGCCTGGAACTCTATCACTAAAGCTGCATCTCCAGCCCCAGTCTGGATCCTGAATGCCCTCCAGAGGCTCATGTATTGAAGGCTTGGTT
The DNA here is from genome assembly GCA_004027205.1 of Ctenodactylus gundi. Taxonomy (NCBI): domain Eukaryota; kingdom Metazoa; phylum Chordata; class Mammalia; order Rodentia; family Ctenodactylidae; genus Ctenodactylus; species Ctenodactylus gundi. The sequence goes on along the minus strand of PVKB01000473.1, from coordinate 3,483 downwards.
TCCAGGATCTAACACTATTGAGAGGAGGTCAACACTTGGGAGGTGGGGCTTAGCAGTAGCAAGTTAGGTAATTAGAGGTGTGTCCTTTAATGGGATACTGGGATCCAGGCCTCTTCTCCCTTTGGGTCTCTAACACCATGAAGTGAGTAGCATTCTCAGCCCTTAGTTTCCCATTGTGATGTACTATACCTTTCCATAGGACCAAAGTAATAAGGCCAACTGACAGTGAACTGAAACCTCTGAAACCATGCACTAAAATAAACTCTTCTTATGTATAAGCTCTTTATATATTTTTGTCACAGCAAATGACAGAAAACTGACTCACTGCCCAAACTGTGAGTCTTCAAGGTGCAAAATTTAAGGACACTGCCAACAGGGATCACTCAAATACACATCCAACTCTCTTAGTATTACCCACCTGCTCTCCCTGCTGTTTTCCTTAACTGTTAGGAGTCTTTACCATATTAACCTCAGTTGTTTTAAACTGCCTGTTTGATAATTCCAACATCCTTGCCATAGTCAGTCAGGTTCTTAAGCTTGCTCTCTCTTTTCAAACTATGTCTTTTTACCCCTTGGTATGTTTTCAGGTTTTGCCTGGTAGCTAGACATGGTTACTGAACAAAAGTAACTAAAGTAAACAGGACTTTTGTCACATGGCATTCGGTTATGTAGGGCAAGGAGACTTTGAGTTCCAACTGTAGTGCTGCAGCATAACAGCTGTCAGATTATGGACAAGTTATTTATTCTATCCCCCAGCTTCTTCCACTTCCCAGAATGAAGGATAGCGTTATCATAAGGAGTGGGACATGAGGTGTGCCTCGTAGTGCAGATAATCTCAGCACTCCAGGAAGCTGATGCAGGAGAACTGCAAGTTCAAGCCAGGCCTGGGAAATTTAGCAACCTTAGCGAGACCCTGTCTCAAATAAACTATAAAAAGTGTCTGAGAATGTAGCACAGAGTGAATGTGCTGGGTTCTATCCCCAATACCATGGAAAGGAAGGAAGGAAGGAAGGAAGGAAGGAAGGAAGGAAGGAAGGAAGGAAAAATGAAAGAAATTTAAAAAGGAGGAAAAGGAAGGAGTGAGGGAGAGAGAAAAGAGAACATAAAAATGGGACACAGTGGCACACTATAATCTCAGTACTCCAGGAAGCTAACGCAGGAGGATCCAAGTCCCAGTCTAATGTGGGCAACTTTGCTATTTATTAAGACCTTCTATCAAAAATTTTTAGAAAGGTCTTAGGTGTAGTTCAGTTCAAGAAGTACAGAAAAACAATACCTCCAATTTAATAATTTGCCTACCATGTAATATCTCTAAATCATATACTTTCCACACTGCCTTTTAATGTTTCCATATTGTTATCTATGGGAAAAAAATTTTTCTTTTCTTCCAAACCTACCACAATGCATACCCACACTTCCCATTCATTCAATATGATATGATAATTTTGATTATATCAATATTGTTTACATCCTTGACTATATAAACATTACTCATAGCTGAATCACATATTGCTAAAATTCCTTTCTTGAATAACTCATTGTTTTCCATGGAATTAGAGCTTATCTTCTGTGTTTATGTGATTATATTTCTATATGCTGTGACTCATTCAAAACCAAACACTAGCTATTCATCTAAATCTACCCACAAGATGTTCTAACACATAAGGCATTTCACAACTTTTATATCCATAAAAAGTCACCCTTAGAGTCCTCTAACTTTCTTCAATGACAAATTGTCGTCTCTGCCAGTCACACACCTGAAAATCTACAAGCTCCCTCTGCCATCATCCCTATTTTCATCCCTGTTTTATCACAGACTTGCTAATTTGAGTAGCCCATGTAAACTTCTTTCATAACTGACAGGTCTTTTTCCCTGAAATAAATTCTCAAATTGCTTTCTACAGAGTGATTATGTTGAGATAGTTTAGGAGAAGTTTTCAGGTCAGAATTTATGTGTGTCTTGTAATACTAGATAGATAGCCCAAAGAAACTCTTCCAATCCCCAGGTGAAGTGTTGCCAAGCCACCAGGACACTGCTGAATGGGACAAGTTGTGTGGTTCCCCATTCAGCAGTCAGTATGAGCACGTTTGAGCTGGCACACAGCTCCTCAACCACAGCCAACGTATTCCCAGTACCTAGCAGCACTTTAGCTCCCCACCTGCCACACTTGAGGTAGTCAAAGAGCCAATGGCTTTTAACAGTGATCCACTCAGTTCCAGAAGGATCTGCTACTACAAGGTCCTCAACTTTCAGAATTCTACAGCAAACAAACTATTTTTGCTCCACCAATTTTTTAACATTTGGCTTCCTCAGATCTTCTGAGTCTATCACTAGCAATTCACTCACCTCTGGTCATTTTTTCTTATAATGGTGCTATATCCTGTTCTTGGTCTTCACAGTTCAGACCACGTTTAATCTCTATCTAACAGCATTAATGAGGTAGCAAGTAGCTAGCAAAATTAGATACACATTCATTTTACAATCTGTATCCAGAAATAAGAGTATATCCATTCTAACTGGACAAATATGCCAAATTGTCTTCTGTAAATTTGGTTTCAATTGATATTACCAAAAATAATGCATTCGAATATGACAGAGTTTAATGAGTTAAATTAATGACAGCCACAGAGACATGAAGACCTCTGAAAAAACATATTTTCTATATAAAAAAATTTGCCTGGGAAGGACTTCTATAACTTTCAGAAGTTTTGTAACACAAAAAATTATAAACCATTGTTTCATGGTCACATGTAATGGTGCACACTATGCATAATCTGATTATACAGCCTTCCAGGCCTAACATCATTCACACTACTGTGTCAACAAGGCAGCCTGAGAAGTTTGCCAAACAAGGAATAATATATAGAATAAAACAAACCAAAGGCATGCATGCACATGTTTCTCACCCTGCAGTTGTAGGGCTATGCTCAGAACAGTTCAAGTAGAAACAAAATAGCCTATCTTACAATACAGTAAACAATGAACACCTGCATTCAATTTATCATCTGAAAAATCAAGCCTGGAAAATTTTGCATATATTTACATTGTTTGAATTATGCAATGCGTTTCAGAAGTGCATGAGAGACAGCTGTCTAAGAAACTTGGTGTCCTGTATCAGATCAGAGCCTTTTATGAATCAATAACCAATTTCAGATTAAGTCTACATGAATCTGACACAGATCTGTACCAACAGATACAAACTTTACTCTAAAAGAAATAAAAATAGAACTGATCTGGAAAAGAACAGAATTTCTTCTGTTTAAAAAAAAATTAGTGAGTTTACATAGAATTATATTCTCAAAAGGTTTTTGTGTTTTCTTTTGTTTTTGAGTCACTGTCTTGCTCTGTAGCCTAGGCTGTTCCTGAACTCACTGTGTAGGCCAGGCTGACACCGTACACACAGAAATCCTCCTGTCCCATCCTCTCAAGTCCTGGAATTATAGGCATGTGCCTCCACACTAGGCTTAAGTGGTACTAGAGAA